>PVJO010001500.1:0-170938 GCA_004026905.1 Hystrix cristata | reverse complement strand
GAACAGAACCAATAGAACATATATAATTACTAGAAGACATTTATTAGATTGGTTAGATTGGCTTGCATAATGAACCCAAGAAGCTGTGGGGAAGGGGAGAGGGGGAGAGGGAGAGAGCTGCTGGCACAAGTCTGCATTTAAAGCCTAAAGAACCTGGAGTCTGATGCCCAGGGGTAACAGCAGCAAAAACACATCTGCTTGGAAAAAGGGAGAGTGCAAATGGAGCTAACTTCCAACTTCTTTCTCTTTCTCATTCTGTCTAGGCCCCTGGCCCATTTGCAAGGAACCACACACATTCAGGGCAGGTCTTCCCCACTCAGGTCACTGATCCACAGAGCCAGTCTTCTCTGCAAACTCCTTCACAGACACACCCAAAATTCGCTTTACCAGTTCCCTAGGCATCTGTTATGGTTTGTGTCCACATGTCCCCCCAAAGCCTCATGTGGTCATGGTGGGGGGCTGGATCTAGAGTGTGTGATTATTAAATTAGTCCACCGATGGGTTTGGCATGGTTCTGGTGGGACCAAGGATGTGAACCTAGGATTAAGGGTGCTGGGATTAAGGGTGGGAGCGCTACCCACCCTAAGGTCAGGTAGCCTGGATAAAATACAAGGGACAGAAAGAGGCTTGCCTACCCCTTTTTGCACCTCGTGCTTACCTTGCTGCCTTCTGCCTGTCTGCCATGCCATCCTGCCTCGGATCCAGCCGAGTGTGGACTGAAACCTCAACAAACTGTGAGCCAAATAAGCCTTTCCTTCTTCCACTTTGGACGTTAGGTATTTTGTCTCAGCAACAAGAGAAAAGTAACTAATACAGCATCCCTCAATCCAGTGAAGCTGACAACCAAAATTAACCACCACAGAGGGAGTAAACATACAGACAGAACGGGAAAAAAAAAATTGCCAGCTACTCATTGGACAGAGAGAGGACTAACATCTAGAACATATAAAGAACTCAAAAAAATTGACTCCCCCCAAAATAAGGACCAATCAAAAAATGAGCAACTGAAATAAACAGCTACTTCTCAGAAGAAACACAAATGGCCAATAACTACATGAAAAAAATGCTCAACATCTCTGGCCAATAGAGAAAGGCAAATTAAAACTGTACTGAGATTCCATCTTACTCCATTAAGAACGGCCATCATCATGAAATCAAATACTAACAAATACTGATGAGGCTCCAGGGGAAAAAGGAATCCTTCTACATTGTGGTGGGAACATAAACCAGTGCTATCACTATGGAAATCTGTATGGAGATTCCTTGAAAAACTAAAACTAGAAATTCCATTCTACCCAGCTGTTTCCTTTCTAGATATCTTCCCAATAGAGTTAAAGATATCATATTACAGTGATACACGCATACCCATTTTTATAGCAGCACAATTCATAATAGCTAAATCTTGGAAGCCATGTAGATAGGCTACAACAGACGAATGGATAAAGAAAACGTGGTATTTGTATACAAGGGAATACTACTCTGCTATAAAAGATAAATTTGAGTCATTTGTAGGAAAAGGAATGCACCTGGAGACCACAATGTTAAGTGAATTAAGTCAGATATGCAAGCTTAAATATCACATGATTCTTATTTGAGAAATCCAAAGTATAGATAGATTGAGGAGCAAAATGAAAGATCAGTAATGGGAAACCAAGAGAAGGATCTTTTGCAGTTGGGAAGGAGACCAAGAGATGGAGGGAAGGGAGGGGGAGTGCAGGGAAAGGGGATGTAAAGATAATTAAGATGCGTTATGTACATGTTCCAGCTTCCCATGATGAATGTAATCATTATGGACTGAGACGGTTCTGTGTCTTAGTTACTTCCTCGTTACTGGGACAAAATATACCTACAAGTTAAAGGAGGAAAGGTTTATTTTGGTTGACAGTGTGCAGAGTCAGCTGGCTCCAAGGCAGCGTGGCATGGCAGAGGGGGCAATGGGGGGCCGGCAGATAAAAAGCAGTCGCAGCAAGCAAGGAGAAGCAAGCAGCGAAAAGTGAACCTGCCTTCCTTCTTTTCCCCTTATATTCTATATGCTACGAACCTACTGATTTGTGCCAGCCCACTCAGGGTGGGGCTTCCATTCGCTCACACCCAGAACTATGCTACACCACTCAGTAGACTGATTTAGCTATCACACCCTTAATCCACATTCACACACCCTGGACCCAGCCACCTCCAAAAAGCCCACTGATGAGCACATGAGGTTTGGGAGGGACATCTAGATATAAGCCACGACTGTCTGGCTCTGTAATTAGGCTGGTCTTGAATTCATTATGTAACCCAGGTTGGCCTTGAACTGGTGGTGATCCTTGAACTGGTGGTGCCTCAGCCTCCTGAGTGCTGCCACCACACTCACTTCTAAAAATAAAAAATTTAAAAAAGAACCCACATAAAAATGAGAGAAATAAAATAATAAAAACAGAACAAATGCAACTGTTTAACTAGTAGTAACTCCTGTTTGGGGCAGGACAGGAAGAACTCCTGTTTGGGGCAGGACAGCAGGGGCTAGGCTGAGGACACATGGATGTAAGTCCCTTGCCGAGGTCCGGGAAGGGGGAGAGCTTTGCTTGGGGGCCCCTTTAACAGAGTGTCAGCTCCATCTCCATCAGGGGAGCTGGGAGGACAGGGCTTCCCCTGTCTCCAGGGGCAGGAGCAGTCTTGAACTTTGGTAGGCAGTTGTACAGGTGTCTTCCAACAGGAGACTGGGCAGATCTGGCTCTGGAACAGGCCAGCTCATTAAAAACTGGCCATGTGTTTTTTCTATCAATGCTTGATGTGCCTAGAATGCAGCTCTGTTAATAGTGTTACATTACGGAACATCGAGAGTCAGCCTAGTAGAGGCCAGGCACTTGGGCTGCCTCTGCATTCACTTGGGTCACATGGGCACTACCTCTCCAGAGCTGGTAGTGAGGGGGCAATCTCCTGAAGAGTTTTCCTGCCTGGGCATCCTCTTGGCTCATGTTTCCCAGGCTCCCCTGGCATTTCTATCCCAACATATTCCCAGTTGCTTCATTTTCTGGAAGATGCAGTATATATTTTGGGCAACTCTTCTGTGGCGGGATTTCTTGTGGGGTCTCAGCCTTGCTTTTGAGTTTTCTTATCACTTTAAAGCAAATCTATTTGTTCTTTAAAACTCAAGTCAAAGTCACCTTTCTAAGAAGACATGGTGGCTACTGTGGAAAAGCCCCCCCGACCCCAGTTCTCACTGCACTATTCACATTCACTTGCTGTCTGCCTCACCCATAAGATGGTAACCCAAGCCGAGCCTGGCATACAGAGGGATTTCGACAGAAGCGTGTGGTCTGAATGGATGGCCCATAGGAAGAAGCAGTCCACAGGACCCAGACTGCAAACTGAATTTCTAGTTTGGGCGTTTTAGGTCTCATTCTCTGTGGATGAGGAAAGCCCAAAAGGATGAGTGGTGGTGGATGGGCTCAGACAGTGAGCGAGGGGTGGGGGATGGTGGGATAGCACTCTCGGCCGTCCTGAGATCTGCCAGCAGATGCTTGGAAACTCTAGCTGGAACAAGAAGCTCATTTCCGAGCTGGGCATGCTAGCGCATGCACTCTGGGAGGCTGAGGTCAGGGGGACATTTGTTTGGGCCCAACCTGGGTGATAACGTGAAGCCCTGTCACGGGAAAAAAAAAAAAAAAAAAAAAAAGTTAAAAAGGGGCTAGAGATGTAGTTCAGGGTTAAGGCCCTGGGTTCAATTCCCAGTACTGTAAAAAATCAAAAACAAAACAAAACCGATTTCGCTTCAGGGAATGCTACAGTGCTTTCCAAGCACGAGGCATTTTGTTGCTATTGTCATCCTCTTTAGGCCCCGTAGCTGGCAGGATTCTTGGCTGAAGGAAGCTGCTTTCTCTCTTGAGGCGAGAGACAACCAACTTCTGTGAGTTCATGATGCCGCGCTTGGCTTGTCTCGATCCACATTAAAACATCAGTGCAAACACTGAAGTAGTAAGTTCTGCTGAACTCCCTCGGACCAAGCACTGCAGTTTTTAGCAGTACAGAAAGACATTTAAAACATAATTCCTAGGGTCTTTTCTATAACTAGAATTTTTTTTTAAATAACTAGAATTTCAAATGTATTCAGGTTTGAACTCTCAAGGACGGCAACTTTTAAGTCTGTCCTTGTCAGAGGACACCTGTAAACCATCACCTGCCGGTAGGTCACTGCTTACCGCCCCACAGGGCTGGTTAGGGCTGCTGTCGTCCCAGTCCCCGCCCGCCCTGCAGCTTGTCACTAAGGGAAGAACGCAGGACAAGCTGGGAACAGAAGGGTGAAGGCAGCGGAGGTGCAGAGACAGGGAGACAGAAGCAAGTCTGTGTTCTTGAGGTTTCTCCATTGACGTTCCCTCGCCTCCGCTCCCCACCCCGGAAAACCCGGCCTGAGACGCGGGCACGCTGCCCTTAGCTGAGCTCTGCGCCTGCGCACGCCCGGCCACACGCTCCGCCCCACGACTGTTTCCCTCGGTTACCATGGGGACAGAGCGCCCCCGCCCGCCCGCTCAGTTCCTCTGCTCACTTGGAAGTTGTCTCAGCCTCTGCTGCAACCCGCCAGTCCGTTTCTCAATTTCTTAAGGTAAAGGATCACATTATTTATAAAATATTATGTATATAGAAAATATACAACATTATATGATATGTGATATATTTATATATATTATATATAATGTATATAAAAGTGTTATATAAAGTATTATATATTGAGGTAAAGTATACTTTACGCCTAACACTAAGATTTGCTGCGCCCTAACCTTGACACTAAAGCCAAAGGATTTTGGTTCCCTAATCTTTACTCTAACCCTCACCCTAATGCGAGTTCTTACCCTAACCCTGAAGAAAATTTTGTTGTGCCCCACCTGTAAGCCTGACACTAAGTCTAGGATTCGGTGTGCCCTCACGTTGACACTAAAGCCAAAGCATTTTGGCGCCCTAAACTTTGCCCTAGCCCTTACCCTAATGCTAACCCTAACCCTCACCTTGAAGACAATCTCGGCTTTCTCAGTTCTGTTTCCCGGAGCATCCTGAGTGGACTCACTCGAGCTGGGCCCAGGCAGGGAGCCCCAGCCTGCCTAGCCGACTGCCCTTTTGCCTGCCGAAGCTGAGGGACTGCCGAGAAGAGTAAAGGGTCCCAGTGCAGGCGCCTGGACTGGTATCATGGGCTCTGCCTGTTGTGAATGAGCTTGCTGGAGTTGGAGAGTGCTTCAGATGGAGCCTACAAGGGGAAGGTGACCAGATGACTGTTTCTGCTGCCCCCCTCTGCCCATCTCCTCCACCCCCCACCCCGGGGAAAGACAGCAGAGAGGCCAAAGTCAAATCAGTGTCGCAGGGTTTGGGGAGAAGCACAGGGGCAATAGAAGATGCTATGATTAGCCAAAGCTCTTTGGACCGTAACCTAAGGATCTTTTGAAGCAGAAAAGAAGAGTTTGAGGCCAGGTTATAACAAGTTTTGTGGGGAATGTGGGTGAAGATGAAGAGTTGGTTAAAGACTACTTCTGAGATCTGTATTTCTCAGTCACACTCAGGGGCCATGTCATGGGCTGGCTTGGGGAACTTTTGTGGTGCTCTATAATCTCCATTGACCTCATCTGAATCTAAGCAAAAAGTGTGCTTGGTTTGCAAACACAGCTTCATGACAAGTTTCCTAGCCCACCCTTTTCTGCAGTCCATGGCCCTTGAGCCCCTGTCACAGAAGGTTCAGGGTCCACTGCAGGCCTGGTGACTGGAACAGGGGCTGCTGTCATTGTAAGGCCTTCCACAGGATGGTGCTTATGGGTTTAGTTTTGTAGTTTTTCATGTTGACTGATTCAGTCTTTTGCTGATATTTTATTGAACACTTACTATGTGCTAGTAATTTTCTAGAAGGTGTTGGGGATACAGTCTGAGCAAGACAGACTAAATTCCTGTCTCAAAAGTTTCTGATTTTTATAATTTCAGAGGCAAAACTGAACACCAATGTGTTTTCCCATTTATGTTGCTGGTATATACTTTTTTTTTTTTTTTTTTTTTTGGTGCCGGGGATCGAACTCAGGCCCTTGTGCTTGCAAGGCAAGCACTCTAATCACTGAGCTAAATCCCCAGCCCACTGGTATATACTTTTGATAGCTCTGCTGCATTTCTTACAGCTGCACGTTTTTAAATTTTATTTTGTTTTATTTTTTGGGTGCTGGGGATTGAACTCAAGGCCTTGCACTTGCTAGGCAAGTGCTGTACCACTGAACTAAATCCCCAACCTCACATTTCTTTTTTAGTCTAGACTGGTATGGCTTGAGCCCTTTCATTAGTGGCTGAGGAAGGAATCGACATATGTGTGTAAGCTGCTGTCTGAGTCCATTCTTTCTCTAGAAAACACCAAATCTTACCCTGGATCATTTTAAATTTTTGTTGAGCACTAGCTTATCATTTCTGAGGTTGCAGCTTTGGATCTATCGGTCCATTTCATGGCTTTTTTTTTTTTTTTTTTTTTTTTTTTTTTTTTTTTTTGGTGCTGGAGATTGATCATGGCTCTTTTTAAAGGAAAATTCTGGGAGGTCTTTCAGTATCCCAGTGACCAGCCTCCAGGTAAGGGTGAGAGGGACTTTGACCTGGGTGAGAATTTATCAATCTTTTTCCCTTTCATAGCAAAATGTCACCTTTGCTACCTGATCACTGCCCCAGAGAATAAGTATAATCGAATCCCTCATTCTTGCCAAAGGCAAGCTTGAAATCCTAGTGATGTGGGGGCCGGGGATTTAGCTCAAGTGATAGAATGCTTGCCTAGCAAGCACAAGGCCCTAAGTTTGATCCCCAGCACCCCGCCCCCCCCAAACAAAATCCTAGTGGTGAGAGGCAGGTCAGAGGGCTTCTACTCAGGGCTCTTGTTTAAATTAGCTGCCTGAAGGCAACATTTATAGGACATTTACCACACTACTTGGCTGCCTCCAAAAATGTCTTCACTTAGCTGTGGTTCAAGAGTAAGTCCTTGACTTTTTACTGCAGTCTGACAGGAAAATGGTCATAAAACAAATGTTTCTGTACTTTTGGCATAAATACCTGTTAAAAACGTAGTCTGTATTACCATTCCATGTCCTTTACATAAGGATTCACAAGAACTCTGGGCTCCCATCTGACACCTGCTTGATTTGATGTTTTGATGTGCATGTGCAGTAGGCTCATCGCATTCAACATGGCCCAAACCAGTCTCTTGCTTTTCCTCCACGGCTGAGCCTCCCTCACTCTTTGTCATTTCAGTAAATATCTGCTTCACTGCTCAGCCCAAGCCCCAGAACCATCTTGGAACCTCCCTCTGTCACCCCACATGCAACCTGCTATCAAATCCAGTTTCCTTTACCTTGAACACACATCTAGACCTATTTCTCACTTCTTTGTTTTGTTTGGAAAATTTCTCAAGATTCTTAACTCGTCTCTCCACTTGTGTCCTTTGTTCCTTTACATCTATACTCACTATAGTAGCCAAAATGATCCTTTAAAATGTGTCAGGCCATAACTTCCCTCAGTATCTTTCCACAGCTTTCCATCTTCTTGGGAGGAAATAACTCAAAATATCCACTTCCTGTCCCTCTCTGCTCTACCCCTAACTTGATGTCCTCACAATCTGCTCCTGATTTGTGTCACAGAGACTCTTTGGTTCTATGTGCTAATGCATTTGCTTTTTTCTCTGTCTGGAAGACTCTTCCAGAATATCCTCGTGACCATTCTATTCCCTCTTTCTCTTCACATGTCTCCTCAAATGCTACTTCTCAGTAAGGGGTTTCCTAACCACCCTATTACTACTGCAACCCTCTCTAAGCTTTCTCTTTCCTACTTCAGTTTTATTTTTCTCCACACTATTGTGTTGATTAAGATTAATTGTCAACTTGCTTGGCTTGGCAACTGCCTAGGGGATTAGTGAAGCATATTTCTAGCTGGGTGGGTAGTGCAGGCCCAAGAACTCTGGCACAGTTCCCCTGCTCTGCTTTCCGGCTGTCATGGACTAAGCAACTTTGCTTTGTTATGCCCTTCTGCCACCATGCTATTTCTACTTTGGAGCCAGGTAGCCATGTACCGAATGAGCCAAATTAAACCTCTCCCTCTTTACATTGTGGGTATCCTCTTCTTTCAAATTATGGGTGTCAGGTATTGTTTTTCAGTGATGAGAAAGCTAATACAGAAAAATGATTCCAGAAGTGGGGTCATTTCTGGGACTATATTTAACCATCGGGTTCAGAAACTTCTGGAACTGGATTGAAGGAGTTTGAAGATGTAGGCTTGAAAAGCCCTAAAATGTGTAAGTGGAGCTTGATGAGTGATGCTGGTGGGAGCTCAGAAGACCAGATTGCTGATAGGAGTGCAGACAATGAAGGCCAAGCTCAGGAGACTTTAGGTTAAAAAGTAGTACTCTTTTGGGGAATAAATGCAAGGCCATTTGCATTAGTTTCTGACAAAGAACTTACCTTCATTTTACTCCTGTCCTGAATTTAAGGGCAATGGACTAACTGATCTGGAAGAAGAAATTTTAAGGCAGCCCAGCATTCAGACTGTAGCATGGGTACTGCTGGCTGTTTTTAACTAGATTTATACTAAGAATCTGAGACAAAAAGCAGAGCAGAAAAATTAGAAAAACTTACATTTTTGCTCCAGTGGAACCATATATAGAGTTGGGGCCACCAGAGATGTGGCTGCTGAAGAGATTAACACAATTTAAAAGAAACAATGTACTTTGTACTGGGACAAGAAGAAAGATGCCTTGAAGATGTTTTAGAAATCAAAAGACCTAACCCATTCCAGGCTCAATGATACAAAATTGTCAGCCTTTATTTACAAAGAGAGTCCCTGGGACACCTGCTTGAGGAGACCCTCCTAGATAATTGGTTCCCTGGGATTAATTTCACTATGTTCAGGTGTCTCGGCCCTCAGTGGCCACTACAGCCATGGTCCAAGGGGGTCTGGCTACTGCTTTTGCTGGCTGTAGACCTTGGTGTGGTCTGTGTGATGCTGGTTTTACTTGCACGGAGAATGCAAGACTTGTGGGACCAGAGAGGCTTCCACTCAGATTTTGGAGGAAGGCCTGGGAGTCCAGGCAAGGAACCCTTGAAAGAGTAATCTATGCAACTATGGGAATGAAGCCACCATTGCATTGGAGTCCTCAGGAAGCTAGAGATGTCAGGAACACGAGCCATCTGCCAAGAAAAGCTGTATGCTGTGAGTGGAGCCAATCCTAGAGGAATGCTGTGTGGGCTCCAACCAGCAGGGCCACAGGCATGGGCCACCCAAGATCCTCTGGAATTCACACCTTACCACACCATATTCCCTGGATGCTGGACATGGAGCCAGAGACTTAATATTTGTCCCATGGAGTTTTGGTTGTCTTTTGATTCTTTTTTTTTTCTATGCACCTATTTTCCCTTTTGGAGTGAGAATGTTTACTCCATGCTATTGCACCTTGGGAATATGAAACTTGATTTTGATTTTTACAGAGGTTCATGGCTTAGAGTTTGCCTTGAGGCTGAGAGACTTTGACTTGGACTTTTGAAAAATGCTGGAACTGTTGAGACTTTGGAGAAGAGATTATTGTGTTTTCAGTTGTACAAAAGATAGTTGTATCATGGTAGGTGGAATTATTAATTACTGTTGTTTTTATTTGGAGATTAAATATGGCTTAAGGGGATGTGTTTGGGTGTCGAGTTGGCAAAGGGTGATGTGATGGTTAAGATTAATGGCCAACTTCATTGGCATGGGAATTGCCTAGGGAGTTAGTGATGTACACTTCTGGGAGTATTACACCTGGTCACTGGCTTCTTTTTCTCTGACGTTGTTCCCCTGCTCTGCTTTCTGGACACCATTAACCAAGCAGTTTTGCTCTGCCCTGCCTTTTACCTTGATGTTTCTGCCTTGGAGGCAGCCAATTGTGAAAGGAATACCCTGAAACCGTGAACCAATTTAAACCCCTTATTGTCTGCCTTTCCCTCCTGGAATGGAAGCTTCTTGCGTGTGGTGGGGGGGCAGATTTTTGTCTGTTCTGTTTGTTTCTTGGTATCTAGAACAATGCCTGTGACACAGCAGGTATTCAGTACATATTTGCTGAATACACATTTAATTTTCTAGAATTTAGTGTTAGAAGAAAACAGATGTTTTGTGTCAGTGTTGCATGTCCGCAGGCAACGTGATCAATACTATATATTGTGTAATTTACTTTTTGGTTTCACTAGCAGAAAATTCAAAGGCAAATATAGGAGGAGTTAAATTACCATTTCATCCATGATCTTTAATTCAGTAATCTTCTCCTCCTGAATCATTTTCATTGCCTTTTAAACTTTCAGTTGGACAACTTTGTGCATATATATATATCCACAGGTGGTATTCTTGGAAACTTTTGACTTCCAATAAATATTTGTCAAATGAATGCCTTGTATACAACTTTAATCCCTTTTGGAGGTAAGCGGAATAAATTATTATCTACATATAGTACGGTGGGAAATAATGGGCTCAAAAAGGTAGGAAGTTACTAGGAGAGGGGAGGCTGATAGGGAAAGAAGCTTCACATGTTATCGGTGGCTAGGTGAGCATGTAATTTGTCATTCACCCTGAGTCCCCCATATAAGTTAGAAGGGGGATAGAAATGATTTTTCTCAGATTATAGGCACAAACTAGAACCATCCCCAGCAAACTAAGATAAATGGTTACTTTAGCAATGGTTAATATTTATCACTAATAGTAAAATATCTTGCCACTTTTGATCCAGGGTCCAGTTTATTTAGAGTTTTGCATTAACAAACCTTATTCAGGGTTTGTTAGGAACACAGAATGGGTTTTAAAAATATTCGTTAGTTAGAGTCAAGTTCAGAGAAGTAAATATAAGGAAAATGAATTTCATTGCCAGAATAAACAAAAGCCACTATGAATTGCCACCAGCACCTAGTGAAGATCTGTTCCTCATGCTAGAAAATAGTTAAGTAAGCAGATTGATTGCTTATTCCCTTCTCAGCATTAACTTTTGCAGAGCAGTTTTAAAATCTGAAAAAAGGAATCTCATAAATAAAGACAAACTTGAGGACACCAGAGTGTTACTCCCTGAGGTAAACAAATTCTGCAGCTTCCCACGGGCAGCACCTCAAATTCCCAAGCACTCTGAGTTGGATCACTGTGTGCCTGTCCCTCAATCAGGACAGTTGTGAACTGACCTCATATCTTTTCTCGCTTTCTGTCCCCTTCATTCCCAAATCAGACCCTTCTGTCCTCTCCAGCCACCAACCCCCAAATCACTCATTCAGAGGCCAATTCTTTGAGTTGCTGGTGGCAATAAGAGAATCTAGGGCCTAAGCAAAGTTTCCGGAGATAACATCTATTGCTTTCCAGCGCCCCCCTGTCATAGCACAGAGACAAATGAGGTTGGGCTGATAACAATTTGTTTTCATAAAACCATGCTGGTGGATTCTCTTTGCTGCATATTGCTCCAGGTGACTGCAAATGGAGCCCCCTAGAATCCATTTAAACATCTTTCAGAGCTCAGGTTTTGAGTGGCGCACTTGCTGATTGCCAGGGGCGCCTGTCTCCTCACAAAGCCACACACCTTTGTCCTCTTCCTCCTTTGAAGTCCAGGTGCAGGCTTCGCTTTAACCCTTGCCAGGGTCTTGCTCGCTAATGGCTTCTGTGCCCTGCAGCCTTCCTAGTGCTTCTCATCTGATGCTCTACCCTCTTTTCCAAGGGTGCTGGCTCTGATATCAAAACATAGAAGACTTTTTTTTTACCTAAAAAACTGGGGTGAAAAGAAAACATTTTGAAAATCCTGCCTGTTCATATAATGATAGTCTATTTTTCCTACCCCTTGATCTTTCTTTCGTTGAAGATGGGAAGAATATTTTTGACCTTGGATGGGTCCTTTATACATCACAGAAGTACAGCCCCTGCCCAGCCATAAGGAACTGTACTCCAGGGTAGCAGGCAGGGTATGTTTTCCAGGCCCAGAAATACAGTGAGAACAAACAATTTGGCATATTGCTAACTCAGCTGTAATATAAAGAACCTTCGGCCACACTTGAGGGTGTCACACAAAAAAAGTAACCGCTGGAGAATAGATGAAAAAGGAGTAGGCTGGAGATATAGCCTAGTGGTAGAACACTTGCCTAGTATGTAGAAAGCCCCGTGTGTAATCCCCAGCACCATACACACACACACACACACACATGCCCCCAAACAAAAACAAAATAAATGAGAGAGAAAGCAAGAACACCATGTGAGTATCTCTCACTGCGATATCTCTTTGGATGTAGAGCAGATCTAATCCTGCTGTACATGGTGGGCCACATAGATCTTTTTTCTTCTTGTGTTATATCCTGCCTAGGAAAATTTCTTCTCTAAAGCTAGGAGGTAAAAAGGTATGTTCCAAGCTCCTTCACCTTATTTTTAGCAGGTGACCAGCTTGTATTTATGACACACACAAGTGGTGCCAGCCTTTGCAGGCAGCCAAGCAGATGTTCCTTGCGGCCTGTGGGGGCAAGGCCTCAGCCAGACACCACACTGTGGGGTTGCTGATTGAGTCCCTTGAACAGGAAAGGGGAATATCAACCATGAGAACACTTGACACACACAGGATGCCTGGTCTGTAGCCAGCTCAGCTATTGTCCCAGCCCCAAAGCCCTCTACTGTCTCTCTGGGTAGACAAAGGCTCAGGTGACGCTAGAATTGCCGAGGACAATCCAGAAGTACGACAGGGCTTCTGGGTGGCAGTTGGTAGCAAGCCTGTCTCACAATTCTTCCTGGATCCCTTTAAAGTCAGCCCTGGAAACCACTGAAAGAAACTTCTAGTTGCACCTGTTTGCCGCAGGGCTTCTGTTTCTCCACATGTGCTTTGGTTTGGAGTGGATGTGGACTTCATTGGCATTATCAGCACAACTGATTTGAGAATTTTTAAATTCTCCTGGCAAAACTGAGCATACAGAACATTGTCTTCTGAGAATCGAGAAATGTCTGGACTTCTAGGCAAAGCTTTGCTTTCATAAATAGGACAATAGGAGCTTCCCACTGGCCCAGCCTGTCGTTAGATATGAAGTCTTTGGTGATGAAAGCAGCGGTCTGTTGTTGTGAGGACAGGTCCACTGCAGGGTGTGAGCATTGGCCTGAGGGTGGAGTTAAGATAGGGACAGACGCAAGTCCTTGTGCGCACTGTTTGTCCACACATTTACTTGGTTCATCTGAATGGACTGTGAACCTCAGTGTAAAATGAAGAGCCTTTGAGTTATTATCTCACAGTGCCAACAATTTTTATAACCTGTGCTAGGCAATGATGAACTCATCAAGTGAGGAACGTTGCTGGCTTTGAGAGAGCGGGGCTTTGATTGGGTGCCTGCGTTCCAGTGATTTATAGTCCCTTTTAATGCAGTTGGGATTGGGAGCGAAGGTCAGAGTAGGTATTTTAGTAGATGTATGAGACTGGATTTTTAGATATAAATTATGCAACACTTGAAGTTCAACACAGATACAAATTGAACAGCTCCTTCATGGTGTTTAGGGAATTAATGATTGATTTGTGGTCTGCTTATGAATGTCCCCCTTCTGTTAAGGAAATATTTTTCACATTAGGCCACCCATAATTAATTAGGGGTTTATGTGGAGGAGTTGTGACTGGGAATATTTGCTTGAAGTTTTGACTTCCTAAATCTGTGTTCCTGCCTGCAAGGCCTCAGTGATAGATTTCTTTCATAGTTCACAAAAGAATGATTAGATCTTGCCTCTTAGTGGTGCACACACCACTTTTACAATGCTATTAGAGTCGGAGCTTCTTTGGGTTGCAGGTAGAAAGCTTATATTTCCTAAGACAAAATCATAGCCTATATTTTTTTTCAATCTGAGACATAACTCCAAGACTCCTGGATAATGATTTTGTTTTCTAAACATTTTGGGTAGAATTGATTTAACTTTTCCATTAGGAGGTTATAAAGGATTCTAAACAACTTAGCTTTTACCCAGCCAAACCAATTAGATGAAGGAAAACTTGTAGTTTAGTATAGAAGCCAGGAATCATTACCTCTGAGCTTACTTGTCTGCATCTCCGTCCTGTCATAGCGTGGGTGCTCTGCAGCTTTGACTTGAGTTGTTTCTGAAAAAGCAGAAGCCCATGAGCCAGGGTCATTATTTTTTCATGAAGTATTTAATGCTAAACATAAATACTGAGTGCTCTGGTCTCCTGGGCAAGCCAAGATTTCATTTCGAAGTCCCAGGGGCTGGCTCCCCACATCTTGTTGGAAAGATGGAAGTTTAAGCCAGTGAGAGAGTAGGAAAACCACCACGGAGGACTTTGTATGAAGACTTGTTTCTGCTGCAAGCCTGTTAGGATTTGTGACCATCTCAACTTTAGAACCTCTATTTCCAGGCCTCTAAGAGGTAAGGCTCCCCAGTGTACAGTATTTACTTATCCTGGAAATGTTACGAGAATTTTGCCCTTAAGTGTCTCAGAGTAGCCCAAATGCTACCAGGACACAATTATCCAGCAACACAGTAGAGTTTTGTGGGTTCAAATTCTGCTATTAAATTCTGCAGGTTTAGTATGACCTAAAGCATGCAAATGAAAATTGTATCTGCCATTTTGTTATCCACCTTGTATTTTTGGGAAGCGCTGTAGGAGTTTCTTCTCCTTTATAGCCCATCCCTCACTCTGTTTCCTTTTCCTGTCCCTTGCCTTACTTCACTGCCTTCCTGATTCTTTGAACACTTTATCCTCCCTGTTTTCCACAGAAGCTGTAAGGTGGGGTAGGGGAAGGGAAGACGGAAGGAGAATAAGTCTTATTGCCTGGGTCCTTCCGGGTGTGGGGCACTGCCCTGAGCATTTTCAACGTGTTTGGTCCCTCAAATTTGATAAGCAGAAGCTGCCATCAGCCTTGCCTGAACCAAGAAACTCAGAAGTATTTGAAGGTAGCATGTGGAGTGTGCGTTGGTGGAAGCATGAAGCCCAGCCAGATCACACCCCAGCCTTCCCGAGTGCAGACAGAGCACTCAGAGAGCAGGACAGAAGGCATGTTTATGAAGAGCTTCCTCTGCACTCTGCCTGAGTGAGATGTTTTTTCTTATAGGATTTCATTTAATTTACACTGAACATGTTCAAATACCGCATTGTTTCTCTGGAGTGAGAAACTAAAAGCGTAAATAAAGACTAAAATGTATTATATTGGGAAAGGGAAGAAAGCATCCAAATGGGAAAAGGAACAAGGGCGGGGGAGGGGGAAAGGAACAGAGGAACCAAAGAAACAAGGAATAGAAGAAAAATATGGAAACAAAGCTTTTGTAAATCAGAAGGGAGGAGGGGTGAAGGGAGGGGAGGGGAATGGGAAAAAAAGAAGCAACAAGATATATCATGTACATAAAATAGTAATGCGATGCTGATGCTGTTAACCAAAGGACAGAATAATAAGCAAAATGCCAAACGGGGTCTTAATCGAAATGAAAATTTAATTTTGTTTTAAAAATATTGTTTATCTTTATTTATTTTGTGGTAATATAGCAAGTTTTTTTAGAAAACAACTTTCATAACTTGATAAATTATAGTTTTGTTTGTTAGAAAAATTGCTGTTAAAATGTGTAAGTAGGTGACAAATGGTGTAAATAATTTTGTAAGAGGCTTAAAATGTTTATATGTGGAAACATACCTGCATAAAAAGCATAAATTGGTTGCTGTTTTGCTTCTTTTTCCTTCTTATTTTTGTATTGTGGTCATTTCCTATGCAAATAATGGAGCAAACAGCTGTATAGTTGTAGAATTTTTTGAGAGAATGAGATGTTTATATATTAACAGCAATTTTTTTTGAAAATAAAAAGTGCCTAAAAGATATATCATGTACAGGTACAAATCCCCTATGATGAATGTTATCACTATGTACATCTAAAATGTACCATTAAAATAAAATTTAAAAAAATTTGCACTGATGAGAAATTTGAAAAGTTAAATTGTCCACTGTCTAAGCCATGCTGGCCAGAGCTCATTCTGAATAAAATTCCTTCAGCAGTTGGAATTGTCTTTTTGCTGATCTCATGTGAATGTCTAACCTGGGCAGGCAGAGTTTGTTTGCATCTGTATTAGTTACCTTTCTAGAGCCGATGGTTTCCAAGAGGGCAGATCTAATACAGGAGATTTACAGGTTGCAACATTCACCCATAAGCCGGATGCAGGAAGAGTGCCAAATGTCTGTCGGGGCACTGGAGCCCTGAAAGAGCCAATCAAGGGCTGGGAGCCCACGGCAATGTCCTATGTATATCAGTGTCTGCAGATGATTGCTGAAGAAACCTTTACTGGAATCTGGATACGATGCTCGCAGCACAGGTGAAGAGGTCCCGAGCTCCTTCTGTGTTGAGGGCAGCCGAGTCCCCTTGAGGAGAACCAGCCACAACAGAGCCTCTCCTGGGAAACAGCCAGCAACTTTCTTCTTCTTCTTCTTTTTTTTTTTTTTGACAATACTGTATGTGACCAGGGTTTTTTTAAAAATTTTTTTATTTTAGTGGTACATTTTGGACACACATAGGGATACATAATGATAACATTAACCATAGGGAATTTGTACCTACCTTGTACATGACCTATCTTGCTGCTTCTTTTTTCCCCAAGCAACTATCTTCTGCTCCCGTTCTCCTTTATGTTGTGTTGGCAACAGTCCTCAGGTGGTTCCTCTATACCCAAGCACACCAACTCAGTCCAGCTGTGCATTCCAGCTCAGGTTGATCATAATAATAAGTCCGCCACAGCATCATTCCTAGGCTTAATTCTAGGGTGCTGGGTGTGGCGCACACACATGTAATCCCAGCACTCAGGAGGCCAAGACAGGAGGACTGCCACGAGTTCAAGGCCATCCTGGGCTACATAGTGAGTTCAACGCCAGCCTTGAGTCCTGATTCTCTGTTTTGTACATTTCCATAGCATAGGTGGAGAGTTGTTAAAAACAGAATGACTTGTGGTGTAAATGGCTCCAAAGGAGGAATTCCAGTGATATAAGGCATACCAACCACTGTAAGCCTGACCCATGCTATTTCTTTATCAGCCAGTAAGATGCTCAGATCAGGGAGATCTCAGAAGCCAAGAGTTGACACAGAAGCCCTTCCACTGCCAGGCCTCCTGAGTGACTGCACAGAGCACAATCTCCTGTATCAGACTGGACTTCGCGTGAATGTGAAATAAGCTCATGTTGTTTTAGGCCCCATAGATTTTAATGTTATCTGTTATAGCAGTTGGTGTTACCTTAGCCAATACTTTCTCTTTTTTTTCAAATGAAAATTCTTTATTGTAAAGATTCACATCGTGACAAATGATAGCATACACTTCTCTTAAACTGGGTGGGATACTGCACAGCCGGGATCCCAGCTGCTGTTCTCAGGAGGCCAATGGGAGGATTGCAAGTTTGAGACCAACTTGGGCAACTTAGTTGAGACTTGTCTCAAAATAAAAAAATAAAAAAGGACTGGAGACATAGCTGAGTGAGAAAGCCCTGGGTTCATTCCAGTCAATAGCCAATACTTTCTTAAAAATTATTGGAAAGTGCTGTAGTATTAAATTATAGGAGAGATATTGCAAAGAAAATTCTAATCATTTTTGAAAAAGTGAAATCTTAAATTATCCTACAGAAACCTAAAAATTGGAATGAGAAGGAAGGGATAGTGAGGCCTTTCCAGAATGCTTTTGCATAGAACTCTCAATCCTATGGTATTTATTAAAAACATGCACACACACACACACACACACACACACACACACATGCACACACACACTTAAGCAATCTAGAAGAACACAGAGATAATGAAACAGAACACCCTTCAAATGTGAAAGGTAAATGAAACTATTTCTTTAAAAAGTTTATTAAAAGTAAAGATAAATTCCTTGCAAGTATGCCTGATTAATGTCAAGGGTGTGGGAAAGAGAGAGGGCAGGGATTGAGACTATGAGAATGATGGAAAGAT
Source organism: Hystrix cristata (assembly GCA_004026905.1). NCBI lineage: Eukaryota > Metazoa > Chordata > Mammalia > Rodentia > Hystricidae > Hystrix > Hystrix cristata. The sequence continues at coordinate 153,019 of PVJO010001500.1, read as the reverse complement.
ACAGTAAGCGTTTAAATTTTAGAAAACTACAATAAAAGACATATTGTCAAGAATAATGGGATAAGTGTGTTTGAAGGGAGGGGGAGATTTTGAGTATTTTGAGGAGGGGATTAATGGCAACGTGTCTTTTACTGTAATCAACTTCTAAATATCTACCAAATATTTTGATCACCCCGCATTGATCAAATGTTTACCACAATTAATGTCAAATACAAACTTTGCTGTGTATTCTCATCCACCTTATTCACTATATCTGGCACCGCACAACTTCTGGCTCTTCCCTAAAGTCAAAATGTGCATAAAAGGCAAACATTTTGAATCCATTCAGGACGTCAGGGCAGCCAGGACAGTGCAACTAAAGAAACTCACAAGAGAATTTCCAGAACTGCTTTAGAAAGTGGCAAATATGATGAGATAAGGGTGTTCAAAGAGAGGAGGAGTATTCTTAGGAGAATTGATGGCAATGTGTCGTTTACTGTAATAAAAATTTTTGAATTATAAACACTCACTATATTTTTTTTTATTACATCTCATGTAGCCTGGAGTACAAATGTGAAAATAGAACCACTTCTGGCTCAAAAGAAATAAAAATTTTAGTTTCTAAAATTGGCCAAAGAGGTACGACTTTGTCACCCTGAGAACGGAAGGGTGGTGGGGCTGGGCCAATGCTGGCTTTACTGTGTCTGCTGTTTTCAAGTTTCGGAGTCTGTTGGCTGTAATCTTGTTGCTTATAGGTATCTGGGCTATATCTGGTCCCTGGCACCCAGCCTCCTGGACAAAAATAAAGGTGGACTATTGGGAATACTTTAGAAGACTGCCGGAAATGGTGAACGAAAGAGTCCTTACGTTGCAGTGTGCCATACAGTGGTGGCCTTCAGCATCCTCCTCATATGGAAACTTGGGAAAATGCCAGAATTCAATTCCCAGAAGATTTCAGTGTGAACAAGGACTTATTTGAAGAAAATAGTGGTTGAGTCTTTTATCTCTGAAAATTGAATGTGATAGATTTCCAGATGCTATTCCCTGTTTTCATGTTATTGGACCAATGATCTATGTAAATAATTCAGACATAAGCATTCAATATGGAAAGAGTTCAGTAGTCTTTGACAGCCTCAGTACTGTCGCTACAATATTACATTCTATGAATATCTTTGTGTTGATTCAGATACCAATTTTTAGCAAGGTATCTTTAAATCACGTTGTAAGAAGCAAAATCAGTAAATTACTCAAGTTCCTTTCATTGTGATTTGGAATCTTAATCTTTATAGAATAAGACCCTTTTTTGGACTGGCTTTTATATTGAGGAAAAAAGGCTTCCATTTTGCGTTGGTAAGGATTACATAAATAATGCTTTTCCTCTGGCCACACCATTTTGATCATTAACTAGAGTACCTCTACTCTTAGCAAATTCTGTAGTTTATTCCAGGTATTAGAATGTTTAAAACAAACCCATGCAATTCTTTTTTGGCGGGGGGATGGTGCTGGGGATGGAACTTGGGGCCTTGTGCTTGCTAGGCAAGCACTCTACCACTGAGCTAAGTCCCCAGCCCTGCAATTCTTAGGGAGGAAGATAAATGAGATGTGACTTAAAAGTAGTACTGGAAAATGTTCGCATTTAACAGAAGAGAGTTTAAATTCGCCCGTAGGTGTCATAGCCTTTGAAGCCTCTGGACAAGTATGGATACAAGTTTGAAGTATGAATTTGACCTGCTAGCTGTCATTCTCTGAAAAAGACAATATTCTCAGAACAAAAGGGCAAAACAGAACAATCGTAGAACGATAAAAATCCTGTATGTTGTTTTTATTCTCTGTAATGGCAAGTCCTCAAAATGGAACACTTACTTTAATTGCCTCCAAACAAACTAAATTTTTTAAAATATAGCACTTTAAATCTAGTTTCTATTCTGTCAACTGGAACTGGAATCTCTCACATGACTTTGTGGCTAACGAACGTCTCTCAGATTTGTGTGCCGTGGCGTAGACGTGTGTCTGAACTTTGATAGTGAGCGAAGGCTCAGCAAGTTTTAGTCTACACAAGAGAAATCCTGGGAATGTGACTTCTGAATTTTTTAAAAGAGGAGTTACAAGTTTATATTTAATTTTTCTTAGGGTTCAACTAACGTTCAGTTACTATTTCAAAGCTAAGAGGAATTAAATCTTACCCAAAAATTAAAAAAAAATTGACTCAGATAGTTGAAAACTTGAACATACAAATTTATTACTGTGAACGAAATTAGGAAAAGCACCAAGAACAGATACATTTACTGTTGAATTCTCTCTAATTCTTAAAGACCAGGTAATTCCGATATTGTGTAATTCCAAATAAAAGGAAAAGATGGAAAAAAGATCTCACCTCATTTAGTGAACCCAACAGTATTTTAATGTTAAGAACTGATATAATAGAGAAAACTGTAGACTAATTTTACTATGTATATATATATATATATATATATATATATATGCAAGAGTTCTAAGCAGACATTAAGAAATGTAATCCAGCAATGAAAAAACAACTAATAACTGTAACCAAGTAGGATTTAGTAAAAGAATGCAAAGATAATAAGCTATAAGGAAACATAATTCTTTATATCAGCAGTGGGAAAAGTGATCATATTAATTGATGTCGAAAAGCCTTTTGATAGAATTAAAAGTCCGTTCTGGTTTAAAATAAAGCACAGTTGGTTTAGAAAGTCCAGAAGAGACCCCAGGAATAGATATTGTTCTGTTGGCTGCTTAACCCTGAGCCATTTGCAGTCTCTTTGACCCGAACTGCTTCCACTCTTGAGGCCAGGTAAGTTAAGTAATTGTGTTTGGGTTTGTTCATCTTGCTTTTGTTGTTGTTTTTTGTTTTTTGTTTTTTTTTTTTTTTGCTTTTTGCTTCTGCAGTTAGTGTTGCCATATAAATCATGCACTGTGAAGTCTGCTGTGGGTTTTCTGGCAAAGTTTTCACCAGTCTGAAAAAAAATGGATGAGTACAGTTGATGTTGTCTCTTTTTCTCTTCTTTCTACCTTGCGTGTGCTTGTGATGCCCGGAGTTGGTACAGCCGTTTTGTAACTGTGAGGCAACAAGCGAGGGAAAGGCTACGCTGGGCACAAATATTTCATTTCTGACTTTGCCGAGCTGCTAAGTCAACACCAGTAATTGTCTACCTCTAAATTTCTTGTTTCGGTGTCAAACAAGTTTTTATTTGAGTTCTGACAAATACATACCTGACTTAATCAGAAAGAAGCTACTTAAAAATGATGATGAGGGGTTGGGGACTTACCTCAGAGTACAAGGCCCTGAGCTTGATCGCAGCACCCCCCAAAATGATGATGGCCTGTAACCCCAAAACATGAGCAGCGATTATTCTAAGTAAGAAATACAAAAACTATTTCAATTAGAATCAAGCAAAAACTACACAGGAATGTCCCCTTCTGCCATTATTATTCAACAATTTTCTTGAAGGCTCTAGGGGATAAAATAAGATAAATTTGAAGCAAATAAATAAACGTGAAACTGCATACATATAAAACAAAGTACAGCAAGACAAAAATTAGTAAAACTCCATTAAGATGCAATAAATGAAGTCCTTAAAATTCAGCTGTGCTGAATGTGGAGTCGTATTTTTGTGAATTAATGTATTGAAATCAGTTATAGAGTCAACTGGGAATTTCGGAGTTGGGCTGTGCTGTCTAAATCAATTCTGGTACTATTTGGTTGAACTTGTCGGTTCAAGTTTATCCAAATCTGGGAATTTCGGTTGTTTCCTTCTGTGCTGGAGAGATTGGTTCAGGAAAATAGTGGGGATGGAGGGACCTACCATTCATCTCCCTGTCATGTCCCCCAGATAAAAAGTTACCCTGTTCTCATTTCAGCTCAGTTGCTAATTGCCTTGCAGTAGAATTTGTGTTATGATAGAGTACATTATTGTTTTTATAATTAACATAAGCAAAAAAGATAAAACTTTGTTTTCTTTGCTTAGCATCTGACTTTCTCAGAAATCTAAGACTTTCAGGTAAACATTACTAGAACTATTAGAGAATATGCTAAATCAATAGCTTTCTTCCGTTTTAGCAATGCCCAGGTAAAACTAAAAAATATCATTAATTCTAGTTGTAAAAACTATGGCATACCTGTGAAAGATTTAAAGAAGGTGTATAGAAGTGTGACTTGAAGAGTTAAATCATATTCTCAGACAGGAAGACAGGAAATCATAAAGATGTCAACTTCCCTTATTAATATAAATTTAATGCAATTTCTAATAGTTACATGTTGGTTTTTTGCTGGTTTTGAATTGGGTATTGTTATTTTAGAAGTTACTTGGAAGAATAATTGTGTCTTAGGTTGCTAAAAAATATGAAAACTGTGAGACCGTCTTTCCATGATCAGATTTCAGAATGTACTCTAAAGCCACTTTAATAAAACCAACTTGATAGAAGCAGAATGATGAAGGCAAAGTGTAGCAAGCAGAGAATCAGAGATGGATTCTGCACTGTAGGAAAAGCTTGGTTTATATCATCAGAGATAATGGCTTGGGTGGCTCTGTATCTTGAAGAAAATCAAGATGCACACAAGTGGCTCCCAATTTATATCACAGTCTAGGATGAAGTTCTAAATGAATTAAAGAGTTAATATAAAAAGTGAATAGCAAAAAATTATAAAAGGCATTGGGAAACTGCAAAAGCATCTCAAGATTTGGAAAGATTTTTTCAAGACTTAAGACTGAAATCTAGATTCTATGAAAGGAAAGATACATGTTCAATACATAGTATAGAAAAAATCTAGGTTAAAATGCAGTGGACAATCCATTACAATTTTATACATAATGATATCTTACAGATTTGACAAAAGCATAAAGGAAAGAAAGCAAAAATCTCGGAATAAAAATGGACAAAAAGATACAAGCAGGCACTATGCACTAGCAAATACTAACATCCAGAAATATAAAATTGTGCTTAAATGCACTAACAGGGAAATGAATTACTACCACAAGAGTTACTACTTTAGATACTACTTTAGACTGACAAAAATAAAAAAACAATAATAACACCTATTACTGGCAGGTACACATGGATCTCTGAATTGCTACTAGAAATATGAATTGTTATTGCCCTTTTAGAAAGTGTTCTGAAAACATTATAATAAAACACTCACCTTTCAAACCTGCCCTCTTCCAAATGTAATGTCATAGAAATATACTCTGTAGAAATAGAGGGTTTAAGTTGAGGATTTATTTGCATTTTATTGCTACATTGTTTAAAGCACTCAAATGTGGAAATGAAATGAATGCACATCGGTAGAGATATGGCTGCATGTTATCAGTGTTTCCATCAGGATTTGGCATGGGGAATAGAAAGTCCTCCACATTTTCAAGTAGAAAGGGATTTAATCCAAGAAGGGCTGGGTTTTTACAGTCACTGGGAGGGCTGTGGTTCCGAAGATTGTAGAACTGGCCCATGACAGGGAGGTGCCTGCTCTGAACTATCCCCGAAGATATGCTGTGGTCAAGAACCTACCAGTGCTGTCATTGCTATAATTGTCTTTGGGGACCAGAAAACTAGAGCTCACTCCCAGCTGTAAGTCAGACTGAGTCCTCTACTGTCCCCCGCTGATAGCTTTTGAGAGACTGCATAATACACAAGGAGAACTAGCTGTTTTCTGGATATATAGTTTTAAACATTTTTATTTAACAACACAAATACTTTTTCTATATAAACAATTATGCTTATGTAAGAATTATCTTGGCATGCATGACCGTATTTGCCAGGAGAAACAGCCCAAAGGGGCAGGAAGATGGCCTCTACCTTTCTAGCCTTGTGTTAAGGGCCTTACTTGGGGGACTCCATTTACATCAGAGCCCTAGCACCTGGGAAGTACAGATTTTTTGCTTCTCAACCTCTCTGATTAGGAAGAGAGGGTATGGATCAATTGACAGTAGCTAGCTTGTGTAATTATTGGGAAGAGTGGGTTGGAACTATGCTGGAAGACTTGGAAATATTTCTGAGAGAGATTTTGAATATTAAGAAAAGCCAGTTGCAAAGAAGTATGCATAGAATAACTCTAGACAAACCCCACCCCTTCTCCAGGTGTGTGTGTGTGTGTGTGTGTGTATGTGTGTATTTGGAAGATGTAGATAACATGATGAAGATGAGGAGAAGAGATCAGGATGAAAAATTAAACAAAAAAAGAAAAAAAAAGGACCATATAGTATTATTAAAAAAAAAACACAAAACAGCATATAGGACAGAATCATATCCATGTAAAATTGCATGTGTGAATTTATGGACATGAGAAAAGTTGTGGAGTGCTATACACTAAGTTGTTTACTGTTATCTCTGTGCATATGTGCATGTATCTGTATTGTGCATGTTTTTAGAAGAGAAGAAGGAGAAGGAGAGAGAAAGAGAAGGAGGAGGAAGAGGAAGAGGAAGGGGATGGTAGCTAGCAAAGGGAGATGTTTGGCTTTCCTTCACTGAAAAATACCTGAAATAATCAAATTATAAGGAAGAAAGATTTATTTTGGCTCTTGGCTTCAAAGGTTTCAGTTTGTGATCAGTAGGCTCTCTTGCTTTTGGACCTGTGACAACGCAGCTCATCATGGTAGGGAGCACATGGAAGAACAGAGTTGTTCATCTGATGGCAGCTGTGAAATGCAGAGACAGGGCCGGGGTCCCGATAGTTCCTTAAAGGGCATATCCTTCAGTAACCTAGCTGCTTCTCATCAGGACCTACCTCTTAAAGGTCTGCCACCTCCTAATAGTGTCAGGCAATCATTTTAACACGTGAACCTGGGGGGAGTTTCCAGATGCTGCTTCGTGAGCATTAGCTCCAAGCATCAATGCGAGTGACATCACTGGGACTGCTCAGCTGTCCTGTGACTCTATTCGTATGAGTGAGCCAGGTGAGACCAGCAGAAGAGCCATCCAGCTGAGCCATGCCCAATTCACTAACTTACAAATCGTGAGAAAATAAATGGTTGCTTATGTGGCTAACGTTTTCTTAGGGTCAGATGCATGTATTTCAGGCAGTGGGCTGTCCAGTCTATCAGAAATGCTTACCTCTTGTGGCAGGGCAGAAACTGCCATAGACAATACAGAAATGATGCAGATGGCCGTGCTTCAGTAAGACTTTATTTGCAAAGAAGACAAATGGCTTATCCAAAGACTGTGCTTTGGCAACTCTACACTTAGTCAATTATGTAGCATTTGCTAACTGATACACGGGGATGTTCATGATATAGTTGAGTGAAAAAGTCAAGTTGCAGAACAACGTGTAGATTATGTTTTATTTTGGTAAAACCAAACCAAACCCAGAAAACCTCCTGTCATGTGCATGTCTGAGGAGAAAGTTCTAGAATAACATACACCGGTCTGTTGACTCTGGATCCACAGAGCAGTGGACCGTTGGGTGCAGGCATGTGAAGCAGGGGCATAAAGAGAACAGTAGCTATTTTTTCATGTGGTTTTATTTTTTAAAATTTTGTTTCATGCTTTAGAATGAGACCATGACTTTTGAACTTTGAAAAAATAAATTAGGAAAAATGAAAAATAAATAAATGGTTTGACACTTTTTCTCCATTATGGTTGAAGACCACATAAAGTGAATGACACTGTGCAGGGAAAGCATCAGAAATCTCATCTCAAAAGCATCCTTTGAGAGCCAGGCGTGGTGGCGCATGTCTGTAGTCCTAGCAGTTGGGAGGCTGAGGCAGGTGGATCATTGAAAGTTCGAGGCCTACCTGGGCTACATAGTGAGTTCAAGGCCAGTCTGAACTACAAAGCAAGACTCTGTCTCAAAAAAAAAAGTTCCTTTGAGTAGGATGGGGTGGTGCATGCCTGTAGTCCTAGTTACTCGGGAAGCTGGAGCAGGAGAATTGCAGGTTCAAGGCTGGTCTGGGCAACTTAGTGGGAGTCTGTCCCAAAATAAAACTTAAACAAGGGAGGGAGCTGGGAGTGTAGCTAGTGGCAGAGCACTTACCTATCATGTGAGAGACTCTGGGTTTAATCCCCAGTACTGCAAAAAAAAAATCTCCTTGGCCTCTGTCCCCAGTTACCAGGAGAGAGTGCTGCTAGGCATCGGTCCTAGGGCAGGAGTAGGTGGTAGATGACAGGAGTGATGAGCATGCTGAGGAAGGTACGGATCTTTGTTGGAGGCTTGTGTTTTCTGAAGGCAGAACAGAAACATGAAGGTCACGGCTGTTGTCTAGTGGCCTAGAGGTTTGGACATCAAGGTTCACAAAGGCACTCTGGGTGCTCTGACTGCTCCTCTCCGGGTCGAGCCCCTGAGCATGGCGACGGTTGTCCCTGCCACAGAACGCCCACCGTAACAGCTGGGACTCGTGACGAGCTCTTACTGCCATTATCCACTGGCTGCGGGAGGCTGTTAGAATCTGCGAGAACTGTCCTCACTGGAATGTGAAATTTCTTCTTTTATCTGCAGAAAACCGCTCTTGATTGATCATTCCGGTTGTTGTGAGAAGGAAATCATTTGCAAGAAGGATCACTGAATAGAATAGCAATTCTAAAGAGTGCTTGAGAGGCTCCACCAGCAGTTCCGTACTGAGTGAGCCGGGTAGGCCGTGAATGTGAGATAGGTTGGGTGGAAGGTTCTGGGGAATCTTTGGCCCTTTGACACTTAGCTGTTCTCTCTCAAAAAGGACAGTTGAGTCACTTTTATAGAAATCCCTCAGCACCAGACACTCAGAATTTAAACGTATGGAAAACATGATGAATACATATGGCAAATACAAATGTACATGTGAATATGTGTCATGTATATTTTCCGTCACGTATGCACACATCCCTTGTCATAGTCATGCACAATGTTTAGCAGTTTGATACTTATATTCGATAATCATTTAAGTTCATCTTTGGTTGAGTCTTAGTTTACCTACAGGACAATAATTTCATCAACCAATGATAAATGCTGATATGACAATAAGTTTTGAAGAAGTTAATTTAGTCTCAACATTTAACCTGATTTCTATAGATTTCTCAATGGTGTGTCAAGAGGGGACACAGGGGGCGTACATTCCCAGGTGCCAGGTTGTGGAGCACAAAGAAAGGTGCTAGTTTTGCAAATGTCAGCGTGGCAGGCACAGTGGGAGGGGAGGGAGGACACAAAACCTCCCCTCTTCTGTCCTCTGTGAGCGAGGCATAAGATTCGAGAAGAAAATACACATAGGGAGTCAGAGCTACCTAACTTAGTCATGCTTTAAGGAGGTGGAACAGTAATCCCTTTGAGGATTTATTTTATTTTTAGCATTTGTTTTAAAAGAAAAAAAAAACCCACAACCACATACAAACCCACAAACAAAACCCACAAACAAAACCAAGTTGCAAGAACTGGTAAATGGCTTTGAGAATCCTCCCATGCCAGTTTCCTCAATTATGGCTTTATGTGACCAGCATGTCATCCAGGCTCAGTGTACCCAATGCTGGCCAAGTGCCAGAATGCCCTGGGCTGTGTGGCCTGTGATGGCATCTCAGCTGAGCTGCAGCTGGGCTGGAAGACTGCTTTATGTGCTTCCATGGTAACCCTAGAACTTTGGTTCTGGAAGTTTGGAGATGAAAGGACTCCAGAAATTACATTGTCCTGCCTACAGTGGGGTGCATCCTTTTTCCCAATGTGTTGCTAAGCTGAGAGGCAACTATTTTAGTTACTTTTCTTATTGCTGAGACAAAATACCCAACATCCACAAGTTAAGGGAGGAAAGATTTATTTAGTTTGCAATTTGTAGAGGTTTCAATTCATGGTTGGCTGGCTCCAAAGCAGAGTGGCATGGCAGAGGAGAAACAGTCTACGGCAAATAGGGCAGGCAAAAGGCAGCAAACAGCAAGCAAGTGACAAGTGATCACCAGTGACCCTCTTTCTGTCTCTTACATTTTATCTGGGCTACCCACGCTTAGGGTAGGTAGCATTCACACCCTTAATCACTGTGAATCAATTCTAGCATCACATCCTTGATCCTGGCACATACCCTAGATCCAGCCACCTCCAGAAAGCCCAACTATGACCATGTGAGGCTTTGGGGGGACATCTAGATACAAGTTGTAACAAAAACAGTGGATGAAGTTGGGAGAAATACAGCCTATGGTGTGTGATCCTGTGCTGCAAGGACCACCTCAGAGGCAGCTGGGGACGAGACTCTGGGAGGGGCCAGCAAATTGCCCACCAGGGACGAGAAGACTGGTTTTCAAGGGCATTTGCTCTGTCCTTTGTCCTGCACTCCCCTCTGCCATCATGAGATGTGGGAGGTCCTTGGAGGGAAGAAGGGAGCTTTACTGGGCTCATATGCTTCCCATCACACGCACCCCCTGTACAGTTTCAGTGTGGCCGCTAGCCTCCATTGCTGTGGTTTCAGGGAGTTGGCTCCGGGAGGGGAGGCTTTTGCCTACACATGGGAACAACTCAGTGTGGAAGTGAAGCACACGCAGGCTGGAATCACACTCTTACCAGCCGTGTGACCCTGGGCAACCCCTGTGTTTTGGTTTCTTCATCAGTTCAGGTGCAAATAGATATGCTCATAGGGATCAGATGATTAAATTACATGTTCACTGGAAAATAAATCCAAGTACTTAATCATTCATTGCATACATTTATCATTTCTTACCAAGCATTTATTGATCTCCTCATGGGTAAATAGAGTCAGATCAACACTAAGTCCCACACCAAAGAGTTCACAGACCTGTCATCCTAGTTTTTTTCTTGAAATATCTGGAAGAACATTCCTTGGAGGTTGTACTCCCAATTTAAGTGATTGGTTGAATGAAAATAAGTCTGATCCCGACGAATAAGAAGGTGGCAGTCTCTGAGAACAGGAAGGGGACAGAAGCGACTAAGAGCATCATCCTGTTAGCTCAATGCTCTGCTTTGGGAGCTTTCAGTCAGTGAGTCTGCTCTCTCTGTTAGTGAAACTTGTGCTTTCTGCAGGAAGGTGCTGCTCGTCAGTAACATTTATTCCACTATTATCCAGTCATACAGTGAGGATGACAGTCCTTCATTAGTCCCTCAAGAGTACTTTTCTTTGGCTCTAATGGCGAAGCGGAGAACAAGAACAGGGCTGCTAAGTGGGGAGAGCAGACACGTAATCACTCAGCTTGTATTAGTGCCGAGTGGGGAAATTGACAAGTCTGCAGTTCATGTTCTTACAAAGATGATGAGCTATCTCAAGCCAGCAATTTGGCTCAAAAAGAGTCTGCAAGACTCCAAGTAAATTTGTCACTTTATGTCCCCCTCCTCTTCTCTAAGTGTTAATGCAAGTTTGCAGCTGAATTTCAGACATTCCAAAATCGTGTTTTTGGCATTCATTTGTGCTGCACAGGACGCAAGATGCTAAGTACAGTACATATTTCTTTTGCACCCAGTAAGTCTTAGAAATACATATATATTTCCCCTCTATTAGTTTTTTGCTTTGGCTTTGCAGTCTCCTGACCCAGAAATCATCTCATCTCATTTAGTTTTTGAAGTTTTTGGTAAACCATTGCTACTACATCAACATTACAGCATGAGCCGTGCCAGGATTTTTAAAATAGCAGGCAAATGTACTTTCTCTCGAACCAACTGAATGATTTAGTATTTGTTCTGGCATTCTTTAGGATCAGAAAAAAACTTGGAAGAAAATATTCAAAACAGGGGGATTGGAGTGGGACTTCGAGGATATGTAATTTTAAAATCCGGCCTTAAAGTCCCACGGGTTGCAGATGTTTCAGATGGGGGAATTGGAGCTGTTCAAAGGAGGCATCTAACTGTGAAATCCTGGCCAAGCTGACGTGAGTGTCAGCAGTCAGATAAGAGAAACGAGAATAGTCACTGCCAGAGACAGAGTGGCAAAGTGATGGACTGGAGTTTGGGAGTCTCCTTGAGACAATAGAGGCTTCCAGAGAAAGCAGTCTTAAAAGGGTCATAAAAAGCCTCCACAGGGTGATGGATGTGGACATCATTTGTTTTCTCAAAGATAAAGAATGGAGTCCTATGCAAGCACATCCTAACCAGGAAAAGGATTGTCATATGTCGGCTGGCTGAATGGATTCGGGCCTTGTGCCACCAGCTACCAGCTGTCGCCCCAGTCTGCCAGTTTGTACTGACATACTGTCGGGTGTTTTAAGCATTTCTGTGGTGCCCGGGTGATGCTGCATTGTTCTCAGCCTTCTTGGAACCGTCCTGCATTTGCGCATTCTCGTTTGTATTGGTGCTTCAGATATTTATTGGAATTAGTGTAAGTATGCCCTCTAGCAGAAGGAAAATGCCGGCGTGTGAATCCGTCAGCTGCTCCCCTCACCTCTACAGAGCCAAGGCCAGCACGGGGAATGAGGAACTGCGGCATGAAAGCCTATGACAGTTCCTCGCTGCTGTCAATAATGGTAATTATAGTCATAGAGCACTGTGCCCCGAGGAGCCCAAAGCACTGTATAGACACGGTGGCATTGATCCGCTTAGTGCGAGTGGAACAGAGACAAGCGGCAAGCACTGTCACCACTTTCTAGATGGAGAACTTCACTAGAGAGGCAGAGATGGCTTTTGATTCATGGGGAGCAGGTTATGGTGTGGAGGTTTTATGACTTCTGATGTGCTGTGCTAATGGCCCCGCTAAAGGCCATCACCCCCAGGTCCACCTAACTCCATAAGGTTGTCAACACAGTACTGTCTCAAGACTGCTTCACAATAGAACGCCATTTAAAGATAATTTTGTTCTTTTTTAAAAAATGCACTTTTACTTTAAAAAAAAGAAGCTATAGGGCAGTTTAGCAATTTGTAAAAATTATGTTCAAGGAAAAATAATAGAACAAGGGCCAAATTCTACTTAACGGGCATGTGATAGGGGTCCATGGTGGTCAAGATAACATTAATGGTGGTGGAAAATATGGACTAAAGCCCACTACTACAGTTAGGCATTACATTGGGCTTTGCGATTTCTGGCAGCCAAGGCTAACAGGAAAACATGATTACTTATGAAGGCCTCTAACTCACAAAATAAAATACGTTATGAGACCAGAGGAGTTTAGGTGTGTGGCTGCAAGTGGTTATAATAGCCCCAAAATAAAGTTATTTAATTTTGTATTTTCTGAAATAGCAATTTAAGGCCAAATCACAATGAGTGGCTGTCCACTCTGGCACACACACCCACAGACACACACACACACACACACACACACACACACACACACAAAGGGGATCTCTTTAAATAATTTTTGATAAGAATGCTGCTGAGTAATTCTGTCTTTCTTGCTTATCCTCTTTGTTTTCAACTCACTCAGAATAATCTCCTGTCCAGGGGTTATGTTTTTAGAAGCTTAGCTTTTCCAGTTAGAGAAAATGAATAAGGGTATATCTCTATTGGTCCTGACCCTAAGGATTGTCCAAAATAAAACAGTGGTGTTCCAAAAGTGCTTAGAGATCTTGAACATCCTTTCAGACATCCTCTTTATGAGTAATACCCATTTTAGTGAAATTTCCCCCAAATATATTTTTCATCCATAGTGTGTGTGTGTATGTGTGTGTGTGTGTGTAAGAAATGTTGACAGAAGTGTGTTAGGAAAGGAAAAGATCAGCAAATGCTGCCTTAGATAATAGTACCTCTCGAACCACTTGCTGCCTTTTTAACCAGGGATAAAATACAACCTGATTTCGGTAGCTATTGATATTTCTGGCTCTTAAAGACCTATGAAATGAAAACTAAGCTTTAAAAGCTTTACAGTTAATTGCTGCTGAGTTAAGTGTTTTTTTTTTTAAACACCTTCATGCTGACACATAATTTAGAAAGTCAATCATGGAGATGAAGAATAAAAATGTGGGCCTAAAATACTCCTGGCTAATTACAGAATACTGTAATAGAGTGCCTAGTACCACGAACCTCAGTGAGGCTGAGGCCGTTGGGAAGACCTGGTGGCAGCTGGAGGGACGCGGCATAGTACCTGGGAGGATGCAGGGGAAGGCGCTTTGTCTGCTGTGAAAGAGGGGCTTCCTGTTAGTCAAAATCAGTCCTGGCAGTACATTTCCTCAAAGATGGATCTTAGCAAACTGTGTGGGAAGGCAGTAGGTCTAGAAATTGGAGGTGATAGCTATGCCTTTTACCAATGAACAAACACTACACGGGTAAATAAGGCCTCTACTATGGCTTGGATTTTGAATGTCTCCCAGAGACCTGTGTGTTAAAGACTCAGTGCCTGGCTTGGTGCTATATGAGAACATTCTGAGAGGTGGGGCCTAGTGGGAAGTCTTGTGGGCATGTGTTCTTGAAGGGGATATTGAAACTCACGCTAGCCCTTCCTCTTCCTTTCTCTCATGCTTCCTGGTCTGCATTGTTCCCGTAGTGTGCCACTTTGCCACAGGCCCAAAGGGGCCAAGCAACCATAGTCTGAACCCCCTGAATCCATGAGCCAAAATAAACCTTTCTTCCTTGTAAGCTGATTATCTTATGGAAAGCTGACTAACACGATCTGATTTCAAGTCTGATCTTTGACGATATTATAAAAAATGCAAATTGTTCTTGCATCCCCTTGCTTCCTCGTTATCCTTTCTTTCCTGTGTCCCTTGTGTCATCTATCAGGCTCTCAGTTCTCTCTGCTCAACCAGACATGCCTTGCTACCAAATGGTCACATCTTTTATATGCTTCGAAGCCTGTAGTTTTCCTTTCAAAGGGTGAAAATTGGTTTCTTTAGAAGCCAAATCATTACTCTTTTTATGTATAAATCATGGATATACATATAATGTAGATGCAAATACACAGCATCTATATATATGGTATTAAAATTTCATAAGTGAGGAGGTAATTGGGGAAAAATGTCTCAAAAGGGGAATAATGAAAATAGGGTTGGGAAACCCTCTCACAAATTGAAGGGCTTCCAAGTCAAAGTAAGGGGCTGTTTCTCAAATGGTCAAGTATTTGGTAAGACTCTTTGCCAATCTTCCTTTTAGAAATAAGAAAGTCGAAGAAATTTCTTGGACCTCAATGGCTTGTCTAATCCACACATGAGTTGGGAGTAGGGTTAAAGTTAGAATTCATAATAGAGTCATTGCAGGCCAGGGAGTGAAAATATTCTGAATTATCCAAGAAGAAGTAGGAGAAGAAAAGGAAGAGAAGAAAGAGGAGAGGAGGAGAAGGAAGAGGAGGAGGAGAGGGAAGAGGAGGAGGAGGAGGAGATGGAGAAGGAGAAGGGGATGGGATAGATGAAGAGGAAGAAGAAGAAGAATGGCAGTTGCCTGAGGCATTTGGTCTTCTTTGAGGATCATTTATCTCCATTTGTTGGCTTTCTGTGGCTGACCACATTTGACTGACAAGTCTTTGGACGAACTGGCACAGAGCCTTGGGAATTATACTGAGGAAGGTAAATGCTTGCCACATGTGGTCTTCCTTGCAGAAGTTTGATCCCCTCCTTTCACTGACTGGCAAGTCCAGATCTCCGATCTTTTCAAAAATAATGCAAAGCTTCCCTTCCTTAGCTTTGGTATTTTCTGTCTAGTTGATTCCTTTATTTGTTTTCAGTTTTTGCTTTTGGCTTAATAAACTTTCGGTGACTGATCTTGTACCTGACATCAGCCAGGGATGTATTGGCAGTGAGTGAGTTTTATTAAGTTTTGCGGGTAAACAACCAGCTCTGGAATCACCATCAGGGCATCCAAGCAATACTACATTCTTATAAGGATTAAACTAGCACCAAACTGTAAGAATTGAAGGAAGAGGTACACAGGAAACTACCAAGCCGTAACTCTAATTCCCTACCTGGTAAATTGCTAGAGCGATCAATAGCGTAGGCAGTCTGGAAGCCCCCTTGGGAAGCCAAGGTGATAAATGTGTTGTAGTCCCATAATGGAGGGGATAGGGTGGGCAAATGGAGGCCCTTCTTGAAGGAGGCAATGGAGGGTACCATGGTAACCTGGCAGTGTACTCCCTGTATCTCTTGCCAGTAGGTCTGGAATATATTGGGCTAATTGGTTGGAACAAGCAAAGGGCAAGGTTCACAGAGGGGTTTTCTGAGGTTTTTCTATGGTGGGTCACATGACCAGAAATCCATATGTGTTCAGGCACATGAATTTTTCATTGATAACAATGGCGAGTTGAGAGTTCCTGCTGGGCAAATGAGTATTCCATTTGATTCGAACATGAGTCAGGTACATTTAATGCTTTATTTTTTATCTCCTTTTTGGTCATTAATCCTTTTGGTCATTAATCCTCTGTAGCGCCTCAAGTTTAGAGAATGCTTTTAGCAGTATTGAACTTTAAGAGCTCAGATTTGCATAATTAATCACACTGAACTTGGTTTGTACTAATTAATCTACACCAGCTGGCATGACACCCGGCAGCAGTCAGTTACTCAAAGATAGCGGTGAACAGACAGTCAGACCCCATGGACTATGCATTCATGTAGATCAAACAATTTGGAGAAAGTGTTTTCCCCCTCAAGTGGGCTGCCTCTCACAGGCGGGGTGCAAGTGGCCATCCTCAGATCTTGTACTGAATGACTGGAGTTGAAGGGGACAACAGAATGACCTTTGGGGATCCCTTTGGGCACACATGCAGAAGAAGCTGAGGTGGAGTGCCACTATATCTGCATTCAAAGCTGGAAAGCCTAGTTTCAAACCTCAGTGCTACTGAAATATTTGAATGTCCTTGGACATTCCTTGGACAAATTCTTGGACAAATCACTTACATCTCTTTGACCCAAGTTTCTGACTCAGTTAAATGGAGATAATTCTTTCATTTTTAAAAAAATAAAATTTGGTTATGTGAAAGATCTTGGCATATCATGGACATTTGATAGATGCTTAGTTTTATTCATTGATTGATTGATTTTTGCTGTACCAGGGATTGAGCCCGGGGCCTTCACACTGAACTGCATCTCCAGTCCTTTTTAGTTTTGATTCTGAGGCAGGGTCCTGCTAAGTCCTTGCTCAGGCAGGATTTGAATTTGTGATCCTCTTCCCTCAGCCTCCTAGAGTGCTGGGATTACGGGCATGTATCATAATGTCCAACTACTTAGCTTAATTTTGAGGAGACACATACCCAGTTTGGGCCAGGGAGACAACTCCATCGAGTCTCACAAAGTATGATGCTGAAGAACTCACAGAAGAAGACAGCCTTGTCTGTTTTTGTGAAGGCTCTCCCTGATGAATGAAGCATCCTATTCTATTCTCATCTTTTCATGCAGAGATAATGCTGTGTCATTTCTACCACATTGCTTTGGCAAGAATTCAGATGTGTGGCCTCAACCCTGCTCCAGGAGACAGGGAAATACAGACTCTCGCAGGCACTCGCTCACCAGCAATTTCTTCAAACTATGGAGGGTTGGAAGCTCACGTCCCCAATGATCAATAACCTGCCATCGACACAGTGGGAGATGCAGAAGATTCCTGGCCTGTAGAAAGAGAGGTCCCAAGGTAAAAGGAAAGAAGAGGAAAGGAGAAAAAGTTGGTTAATCTACCAAAAAACCTTTCTCGCTTTAGGGAAAAGGGAGCAGTGTGTATCTGTAGCACCTAGCTTCTTAGCCACTCATCTGAGTGCTTTTAAAGTCAACTCCCTGAAAAAAGTTAAAGCACCTCTTGACAATCATTCTGATTTCTTACTCATTGTAAGCCGCGTTTCATTGCAACAAGTGACACATCTATTGGATACAGCGGGTTTTACCCACGAAAAGAGGAATTTTAACTCTGATCAGATTTGTGAGATAGGCATATTTTTATTTCTACTTATCATGCTGGGACATTGATAGAAGGAGACATTTAAAAGCCTTGGCTCAAGCTACAGGGCAGATTAATAACCCGTTAGGAACCAGCACCTAGGAGCCCAACAATCCCAACCCATTTTCTGCATGAATGAACCGACACATTCTACTCCCAACTTCTACAGTAAAATGCAGTCTTTTTTAGTATGCTGGCTGTGTAACTAAATAAATAGCTTCTGCTCCACGCCACCCCTCCACTCCCACCTGACCCAAATTTTCTTTAATGTTGGGTACATTAACTATCAGACCGCTTTTCTGGAAAACAACTTGCCATTTAGCAATATGGTGTGGTTGGAGCTTATGAAAAGTTTCCTGTATTTAATTTGCTGGGAAAACAGCAGTTGCTAGATCCAGACCTTACATTTGCCCACTATTGTAGTTTCTGGATGTAGCAACTGCTGTTTCTCCTCCTGGATTTCCTGTGTTCATAATAGTTTGTATTCCTGGAACCAGTATTTTTCTTCACATACTCCCCCATTAAGAGTTGAGTTAAAATAGAATTTTCCTTGATGATGGTAGGTGAAAGCAGTTTTGCAGAATCAATTTCAATTTTAAGAGCACCTTGAGGATTACTGGAAGTTTGTAAGTTTTATTGTATTGAATTAATAGGCATTTCTGAAACCAGGATTCCAGAGTTCAGACTGTCAATTTTTTACTTCTTGGCTTCACTTCAACAATCATAATGGAAAGAATAATCTTTAAATGAAACTTTTGAATGACATGCTTTGCCACTGAATGGTCCTCATGGATATACAGTTCCCATTTAGACATTTGAGCTGCTACCACTCATGGTTGAAGGGCTAGCTTTGCATGAAGAGGTTTCAAGAAAATGGGTCTTTTTTTAGAGTAATTACTTGTATTTTCTACTAAGGGGGTAAAAGGACAGTAATGTTTGAGTGTGCAAAATTTATCCTTAGGCTCAGCTGTCCATTTGAGGATGGAAAGTGACATACTTCAGTCTTTGGTAATTGTCGCCCAGGAAGGACGCTATAATAGTGCCAAATGCAATCACTTTTAGAAGATTCTTAAAATGACTAGAGCTTGCTGGGCTTGAGAAGAGGTTGTGTGACCTGCTTTGAAATCTTTAAGGTCATTTGTGTGTCTTATAAAATCAGGGATTCCAAACTTGAGTGTCCATTGGAATCATTTAAGAACTTTTTATAAAGAAAACATAGATTCTGTAGTCTCCCCCCTTCACGTGCCATCTCTGAATTTGGGGTGGGGGGCCCTAGGGAAGGTATATCCCAGTATTTTAAGAAATGTGCTGTTGGTAGTTCCTGACATACTCCGTTCCTCACTTGGGCAGTGTGCTGGTCATCATCAGCTTGCTCCTCAGATCATCTGTCCTCCTTGCTCCAAGTTGCCTACTATGTTGAGTGGCAAGGAATGACTGTATTTGATTTTTTAAATGTTTGTTACTTGTCCTCTGTCACAGGAACAGAGCTGATTGGAAAGTTAATTTTGTTCATTACTTCCTCAGCACCTGGAAGAGTGGCTGGCTCACACCAAGTACCCAATAAATCCTTTTTGAAAGATAGAGTGAAATTAATATTTATCCTTAGCTAGCAAATGTTGCTGGTAGATGTAGAAGAAAACTTTGTAGAAATGAGTATAGAAGTAAATCAAGAAGTACCTGCTATATAATTGGATGAAATACAAATGTAGCGTCTACTTTGATAATAAAATAGACAAAGCGCTGCTCTTTTATAAACCAATTATAGAAAACATGCCAAAAGAGATGTGCTTGCCACTGTAAATAACTTCTGTACTAGAGACAGTGTGCTTATGGAACAATGGTTGAAAATAACATTTGATGGAGAGGCTGCTTCGGCTGGAACTAGAAGAGGATGCTGGGGTAGGAATACAAGAAAGTATCACTCGTGAAGTGCGTTCACCCTGTATTTACTTATTCATAGTCATAGAAATTTATTCATAGTCAAACTGTTACTGCAGAGCAGTCAAAGCCAAAACACACAGGAAGCTACAGGATATCATGGAAGCAATTAATCTGATTTTAAAAACTGACTGAGTTATATAAATTGCGAGGATACTTGAAGTACTTCCTACCAAGACAGAGAATGAACTGGAAGAATCTCTCATACCACCGAGAGTTTGCAGTTTCCTCTTTTTGCTGAAGGACAAGCATTCCCCGTTTGCTGGCCTTTTCTTACAGTGACAACTGCTGTTAGCAGTTGCAGTTAGGATCCATTCTGTAAAGAAAAAAAAGTGCTTTTTTTTTTATCTTGTAGGTAGAGATGATGGTTTAACAATGAGTAATGGTGTTGAGAGATTTTTTTCTTTTTTCTAAAAATCAGATCCAGTGAACACATTTTGAAAATTGATGCTTAAAAATATTTCCATGATTTGAGCATTTATTGTCCTAAATATGTAAGACGCTCACCTTCTTGTTTTGTATCTGTACAGTGAAGAAAGTTGGAAAGATTAATTTCTAATATTTTTAAATCTCCTAAAGGAACGGTTTTAAGTGGGTTTTAAAGTATTTGTCAAAATCTCCCGATTTTTAAATTGAGGTATAATTTGCATATCACCGAATTCCCCAATGTAAAGGGTATAACTCAGAGGTTTTTAGTTGTGGGTCCACTACTATCTAATTCCAGAACATTTTCATTTTCTTAACCAATGAATACGGAAGAATATCTGATTGACAACAGGAAATGTGGAACTACAGTGGGGAAATTTTCGCATTGTGCGAGGACAGGCTTGAATATTATGATTTAGAAACTGCAGTTGGTACTCTACTTTTCTATCTGGACCTGCAGATCTTTGTGAGGTATCCTCTTCAGCGATGGCAGCCACTAAATCCAAAAATTACACACCACCTGTACTTAGAATCTGACTTTTGGCTCACTCTGCTAAACTAAGATTTTTCAGAAAGAGAAAATAGTATTTAATTACATTGTGTTCACTAAGAATATGACTATTGATTCTTTTTATGAAAGCAAAAAACTTTTTTGTATTATTAATAAGCTAAAATAACATTACCTTAAAGCAGTTATTTCATCCTTGTTCCTTCTATTAAAATTTCATCTTTGGGTATACTTTATGAATATACTATAATAATACATTACAAAAAGCATCAAAATTCAAAATTAGGAAATAAACCTGTAGGAGTTTGTGCTCAAAATGTTTTATAGGTGGGATTTATTATGAAAAGATTTTATGATACATTAGTTGTAGATTACCTTCGTTCATATATAATTCCCTGGCACAATGTTCTAAATAGTCAAGACTAGCTTTGTGTTAGAATCTGATGCATACTTAGTGTTCAGGGGAGCTCAGGGAATTTTTAGTTGACAGAAACTCTGTTTAAGAACAGTAATAGCAATGCAGATTCAAATGGATTAAACTTTATTGGACATATATTTTATGCCAGGCACAACAGAAATTTATTTCACTCTCAACTTATTTCATCATTATAGTAAACTGTGCAGAGGGGAATGCTAACTTGTTTTCCAGATGAGGAGACTTTGAGTGTGAAGGATGGAATGATTTTTCTATCGCTACACAGATGGTATGGATGATTCAAACCTAGGACTCCTTACTCCATGCCCAGGATTTCCCTTCCTCCTCTATACTATAGGGAATATTAAGGGTGCAGAAGTGTGGCTCATCTGTTAGCTCTGGCACTTGCTAATGATTTACTTAGGCAAGTCATTTAACTTGGTACCTCAGTTTTCTCGCAAGTCATTTAACTTGGTACCTCAGTTTTCTCGCAAGTCATTTAACTTGGTACCTCAGTTTTCTCGCAAGTCATTTAACTTGGTACCTCGGTTTTCTCATCTACAAAGTGAGACTAAAGATAGTATTATTACTATTTTACAGAATTGTTGAGATGATTAAATAATGCTTAAAGTGCTGTGATCATGCCTGACACACAGTAAGTACTCAGTGGATGTTGGCTATCATCATTACAGCTCATCTTTCCTCAAATTCTGCCCTCTGATTAGACTATAATCCTTTTGAGATCGTGGGATGGTATATGATCTCCTCTCCTCTCTTCTCTGCTTCTTTTTCTTGTCTTTACCCCGAAGCATGGTACTTTACTTAGAAATGATGCTCAGGTGTTTATTAATAATGATTTCTGCTCACTTAAACTTTTCACTCAATGAATATTCATTGGCTACTACTATGGGTGAAGCCTGGCCAACACAGTTGTGAAGTCTTTCATTTCTTGTGTTGTCTAATTTTGTCCTCACTATATCCTTAACTTTTAAGAACTATTGTGGTTATTTAATCACCAAAAAACCTGAGGTTTAGCAAGGTGAGTGACAGAGTTCACACAGCTAGCTGGGGTCGGAAATGGGGTCAAAGTGATCATCTGACTAGGAGCACATGCTTCCCAACTACCCTTGTGACAGTGTCCAGGAGTGGAGGGTGAATGTTCCTTCTGACATGGTCACCCTTAGAGTTTGTCCTTCCTCAGAGTGAGGCAAGTCCAAGCTTGGATCCATCTTTCAAAAACTTGAACACATTAACAGTTCCAGCAAGGCTGGAACTGTGAAGACTAGTGAGTATTTTGGGGCGGCCGGGGTGGAATGTTGTAGTTTAAATCTAAAATCTCTCTCTCAAAGGCCTCATGTATTCAGCTGTGGGACTTTTGGGAAGTGATTGGATCACAGGGGCACTATACTCACCACTGAATTTATCCACTGATGAACTCACAGCTGAACGTTCTGTTAGGCGGTGGGGTGCAATGGGAAGAAGTGGGTCACGGGGAGCGTGACTTGAAAGGGTATGTCCCTCCCCTGCTCCTTCTTCACTTTCTCTGCTTCCTGACCACCGCGATGTGAGGTGCTTTCCTCTCAGGCTCTCCCACCATGCCTTTTCCGTCTTAGAGCCAGCCGATCATGCGAAGAGCGAGACTTCTGAAACTGTGCGCCAAAATAAAGCTCACCTACTTTAAATTGTGGTTTTAGGTATTCTGTCCCAGCAATGAGAAAATGACTAAGACAGTAACCATTCCATTATTATTAAGGAACAATGAATGGGCAATTCATTTACAGGATTACACACTTGACTAACTTGATGATTTTTCATTTACTTAAATTGAAATGTATAGAATTGCATAAATCATGATTATAAGCAATGCCTTCAATTCACCTGTGTTGGTTAAAAGTGAAATGAAGAGCCACTTGCCTCTTTGTTTGGAGGTATCTGGTGTACTCTCACGGCTTCAGACCCTCTGATTGCAACACCCATTATCATCTCAGAGTGGCTCCAGAGACCTGTCTCGTTGCCTCTTTTGACACTTTTCAAACCAAAGAAACATTTTCTACAGACTGAATGTCTTTTCCATTGGGTGTCTTTTGATAGTGCTTCATTCTTAGATCAAGCGAACAAATTAACTAATACTAGGAAAAAGCTTTGGAGGAATTTCTAGTGGCTCTTGGATTTAGAAGGAAAGTTTTATAAGGATTGTATACAGCTCTAGAGACCCCCAGTTTGGATGTTACTTATGGGGACTATTCTTGCATATGGTCTCTTTTCTGATTTCATCAAGAGGGATCTACTCTCAGAATGTGGGAGCACCAACAGCCCTACCATACAACACTTTCACCTCCAATCCTTCCCTCAATATTCCTGAAATGCAAATGATTCTTTTATTTTAGTAACAACCATTTACCTCAGCCAACTGCCTCTCATAGCTGCCATTCAATTTTTCTACTTCCCTTTGCTCTCAAACGTTCTCAGTAGTTGGTCTTTATTTGTTGCCTAGTCGACAGATCAGCACTCTCTCTTGCACTTTCTGGCTATTCCTTTTTGCTTCCTTAGCAGGTGACAGCCATTTGTCTGTCCCAAGGGCAGCTTGGCCCAAGGACAGCTACTCTCTTCCCCAAATGACAAATATAGCCAACGTTTTTGGTCATATCATGCGATTTGGAGTTGACAGACATCATAACCACTTACCATCCACACTCATTTTCCCATCCCTTTCTCCACAAATGAGAGGGGAGAAAGGTCATAATATAACCCCACACCCACTCTGACTCCTGGACCAAGAACTGTGGTTGTGTGACTCTCTGAGGAAGGGCAGAGAGTCCTGGGCTCTCTGATGGGCCTCTTGCTGGTTGATTTTCCCCATATGACACATCATCAGACACTAGCAGGCAAGAGAAGCCCGGAGAGTCTCAGATGCATACTTGCCCTTTTCTTTGTCTCTGCTCTACCTGTCTATTCAGATTCGAAACCCACGAGGCATTTCTACCTCTGCAGTCTGTGTAGTGCCCTCCAATTGCAGATGCTCACAGAACATGGATGATTGATGACACTGTTAATGTGAGTAATAACAGGCATTTGGGGTGAGCTTGCAAGTAAGCATCTCAGGACTGGGATACGGATGTGTGTGTCCTAATGAGGAGGAGGAAACCTAGTCCTGGGGTGGCCCAGGTTAAAATCCCCTCCCTTTAAAAATAAAAAAGCAAGTCGCTCTATCAAGGAGGCAAACAAGCCTCACATAAGCGGATACTTCATCTACAGAGGCACCAAGTTTGTGCTACCTGCTGGAGGTTTGAGGCAAACGGAGTGAGACAATTTGCATAGTTCGCCCCTTCCAGGCCTCGATTTTTGGTGACATCCACCATGTTTCCCTGGTGCTTTGGGCAGCTCATCTCACTGTATGCCAACGGATGTGCAGAGGCTTCTCTGAGGTGTGTACACGAGGAAAATCACAGTTCTGTTTTCAGACTATTCAGGAGTTAACCTCCTAAAGAACCTGAAGAAATAGAGAACAAGTGTTGGTGAGGATATAGAGAAATCAGAACTACTCTGTTGGTGGGAATGTCAAATGGTGCAACGGCTACAGAAAACAGTATGGAGAGTTCTCAAAAAATTAAAACTTGAATTACTGTGTGATCCAGCAATCCAGCTTCTGGGTATATGTTCAAATTCGAACCAGGATCTCAAAGGGATATTTTTACACTCATGTTCACTATAGCTTTATTCACAGTAGCCAAGAGATCAAAATAATACAAATATTTATGGAGGGGAGAATAAATAAATAAAGTGTGGTTATATACATCTAATGACATATTCAGCCCCCAAAAGAAGGAAATTCTGCCATATGCTCCAACATAGATGAATCCTGAAGCCATTATGCTAAATGAAATAAGACAGACATTCTATAATTCTAGTCATAGAATTATATGCAACAGGAAATTTGCGAGAGGAAAAAGTTCTAGAGATTTACTGCACAACAATGTGAACATACACAACATTATCGAACTGTATGTTAAAAATGGTTATGATGGTAAGTTTGATGTTATGCATCTTTAAACAATCTTAGAATTAAAACAAAAGCCCTTAGAAAAGTTGCTTTGTTAGATGAAAATTATTTGATAATGTAATTAATCACCTTCTTCGTTTTCTTGTAGGTATGTAATTGAATGATGAATTTTCTTTCCCTTTCTTTCTTTCCTTCTCTCTTTCTTTCTCTCTTTCTTTCTTTCTTTCTTTCTTTCTTTCTTTCTTTCTTTCTTTCTTTCTTTTTCTTTCTTTTTTATTTCTTTCTCCCTTCCTTCCTTCCTTCCTTCCTTCCTTCCTTTCTTCCTCTTCCCCTTCTTCTTCCTTTCCTCTTATTCTTCTTCTTTTCTCCTCCCCCACCCTTTTCCAGCAGTTGAACCCAGGGCTTTCGCTCTGAGCTACATCTCCAGCTCTTTTAATTTTTCATTTTGAGATAGGGTCTTAATAAGGCACTAAGTTGCCCAGACTGGACTCCAACATGTGACCCTCCTTCCTCAGCTTCCAAGAGCACTGGGATTACAGTCATGTGCCACCTCACCTGGCTCGAATTTTCTTAAAGTGAAGCTTGTTTGTAACTTGAGCGTGGAAGACTCCAGTGAGCAGTTTCAATGTCTTTGTCTCGCTGACCTGGATCCACCACTTCCTTCCTAATCCCAAAAACATTATAATGCAGAATTGGGGTTTTCAGGGTTATGATACACAAGAGGACTCCCACTAATAGCCCTAGAGATAAATGATCTGATAGAATGGAGATCAAAGGACTGGCTATTGTGGTTTTAATGTAGTTTCTACATGTAGTATAACAAAAAGTATATGTATTTGGCCTTTGCCCTGGTTTCCGGTACAGAGAGCTCCTAAAACCCTTGGGATTTCCTGATAAGAACTCTTTTGGAGCACACATTAATTTATGCTAATGAGGTGACTATGGAAGGGCCAGGGACAATTGCCAGAGAAGCCAACGAGGGGATTGTAGAGCTGGGACTTTCAGGCCCATCCCTGGGAAGGTGTAGGGGTTTGAGATGGAGCAACAATTTAATTAACTGTGCCTCTATAGTGAAATCTCTATAAAAGTCCCATAAACTGGATTCAGAGGGCTTTGGGGTTGGCAAGTGTCTAGAAATGCTGTACCCAGAGAAGACAAGGAAACTCTGCGCCACCCTCCCATATCTTACCCTATGCATCTTTTCCATTTGGCTTTTACTTAGTGGTCTCCTCACAATAAAATTGAATCATGAGTATTTTACTGAGTTCCCTGGGATGTTCTAGCAATTATTGAACCCAAGGAAGGAATCATAGGAACTCGTGGTTTATAGCTGATCGGTTAGACATATAAGAAGCCAGGCCTGTGGTTGGTACCTGAAGCCTAGGCAGTCTTTTTTTTTTTTTTTTTTTTTTGGTGGTGCCGGGGATCGAACTCAGGCCCTTGTGCTTGCAAGGCAAGCACTCTAATCACTGAGCTAAATCCCCAGCCCCCCTAGGCAGTCTTGTGCAGCTGAGCCCCCAGCTTCTAGGATCTGATGCTAACTCCAGGTAGATAGTATCAGAAAGGAATTGAACTGTGGGATGCACCTCAGATTGCATTTCCTGTCTGGGTCTGGGAAGAATTTGGTTTGTATTCCACCCCCTACCCCTGCCTCACCTTTTTTTTTTAAAGTGCTGGGGAATGAATCAAGGGTTTTTGCCTGAACTACATCCCCAGTCTTTTTTTTTTTTTTTTCTTATAAGTTTTGAGACAGGGTCTTGCTAAGCCACTAAATTGTTTGATCTTGTAAACCTGCTTCGGCCTCCCAGAGTGCTGCGATTACAGGGTGTTTCTTGTTAAGTGATCCAACTCCACATAGAAGATACATTTCTGTTCTGGAGGAAGGATAGGAGTCTCAACCCAGCCTGGCGGTGAAGATGTGAGTGACGTCTGGGGTGACCAAGCAGGGGCTAGTGTTTGAGCCATTATGTGTCACACTAACCCTGGCCAGGCTTGTGATCAAAGCCAGTGCAAACTCTTTCTGTCTGTCAGATGCTTCATTCCCAACTACGATGCTCAGAGACAAACCATGAGCACCGAAAAACACTCTACTATTTTGTGATGTCACCTCTGGAATGTTCTGAGTGTTTTGGTGACCAACTTCTGCATCGGACCTACACCTGGCATCTCACATTGGTATGGCTTTTTGTTTGGAATACAAATAATAGTCTTAGACAAGGAAGTAGGTGTAGGTATTTCCACTTCAAAGATATCCACAAGGCTTTTAAGTCAGCTGTAATTCCTGTGCTAATTTCTGTTAAGATATCAACGAAGCATCTTATCAGATATCATCTACACATATCTTCAGATTCAGATTTCATACTGTACATAATTGACAAAAAGAGGCTAAGTCAGTGTAAAATTGTCACGTATTCTAGTGAGTAGTTGAGGCCCAGAGGATGGGTTGGGAAGCAGAAAGCTTACTTTTTCTTTTCCACAGCATTCAAGGCCAAATTTTACTAGAAAAAGAGACACCAGATCTGAAAGCCTAGAAATTCCAATCAATGTGGTTCTACCTCAGGTAGGGATAATCATGAAAGGATGTAATTCATTAGTTTTAGCCAGAATAACTTTCGTATATCAAAACCTAGCAAAAATATTTCCAAAAAACCAAGAGAAGTCAGGCCCTCAGATTCTACTTGTGGTTGACTGTCCCCAGCTGTGCTCCTTGGGGAGGCCACCTGGCTACTCTGGTCTGAGAGTCTCTTGCCTTGAATGTGGGGGTTTGGGTTAGATGAACCAGTGAGACCCTCCAGCCTGATCTTTCCCATTTTCTATTCTATTCTGAAAGAACTTTCTCAAATGAGATCCTGGGCTGCATGCTGTTGGTGACCACCCTGCATTTCTGAGGGAGGAGGATTAGAGTGAGGGGCTCAAGTCAAAAGCCTAAGAATGAATCCAAGATAAGAAAAATTAGTTCACGGGCCAAAGGGGACAGATTCCTTTGGGGGTTGTCAAAAGAATTCAGCCCTGGTATACACCAAAGACAGAAGTGAGAGAGATGGATACTTGTTACTGTAGTAGTTTTTGTTTTCTGTTTGTTTTGAGGCTGATGAATTACTGAAATCCTGGAAGACTTGGGATTTTCAGGTCTCCTCCTATAAGCAGCCGTGTCCTTGGTAGTGTCCTTTTCACTGGATTGTTTCTGTGCTGCTATGTCACAAAGGGGTGGTCTTGCTTTCTCCAGAGTCACCTAAGGCCCCGCTGGAAGACCATGGCCATTCAACCACAGGGGGTGAAATGTAGGATGGAGGAAGCCAGTGCGGAGGTAACTACTGAAGTTTTCACACAGGGGGGTGCACAAGGAGGATCTGTCACAGTGGGCATTCAATCGGTATAATTATGACAATGCAGGCAAATCTATTAGGAGGGAGGCAAAACTATAGGACAAGTAAACACTCTGTATGTTTGTTTTCACATTATCCTGGTGACGTTGTAGTGAATAGCCAGTTTCCTGTTTGTTTCAGCTTGTAAAACTTAGCCAGAGTAGTAAATAATTTTCTCCTGATCACTTGACAGAATGACAACAAGCTGTAGGCACCTCTTCAGGTCTGATTCTTTTTAGTTGAAACACAAATTGAGATCCACTGGCCACTTCTCTCCCCTTGAAGATCGGTGTTGCTTTTTTGGTCCTTCACATTCTTTTGTTCCTTTTTAATCTTTGAAGTGCTAAGGGACAGGCAGAGGTCACCAACTTGGGGATGGGGGTGCAAGTGGTCATGTGGCAGAAAGACTGGAAAGATTCGTCCTTCTTCCCCGGCCAACTTTCCCCACAGTTCACAGGAACAGCTCAGCTGTCGAGGAGGAGAGAAGATGATTTAAGAAGACTGGAGCTTATTCTGGGGCTGCCCACTTCCTGTGCTGCTGACCTGGTGCAGCTGTTGGGGTCCTGGAAGGCAGGGGATGTGGAAGGAGGGGAGATGGGTCTGGGCGTGTGTGTCCCACATTAACAGATGCAGCCTTTGGTATGTACACCTGCCATGGCGGGACAAGGCAGGCATCTGCCAGGGTGCTGTGGACTGCTCCTCTGGGGGAGGGGAGAGCAGTGTTTACAGGTAGATGACCTTAACCAACCACCCCAGGGGCTGTGAGAGGGCTGATGTGCTCCCTGTACCTCCCCAACTGAGATGGTACACAATTTGGGGGAAAGGACTGACGTGGGAAACAAAGGGAGGGAGAAATACTGACTGAGTGCTGATGGCATTGTGTGTGTGAGGTAGTGATTTCATAGGTATGAGAATTGTTCAGTCCCTGAGTAAGGGCAGAGTTGGAATTAGAGGCTTGAACCCAGGCCAGTGCCCATGCCCTCTGCTGGGCATACCACCCTGTTGGGCCAGGTCTCAGCTCTCTGCTTTCTCGCTTGCTTCTAGGAAATAGCACCTCTGCTCCCCCCACCCACCTTGTTTTCTCATCCCCAAGGAGCTCCCTATCTGTGCTCTATGCAGCTCTATTCTGAGACCAAGTCCATTCATCTTGGAAGGGAGTCACCACACCAACTCCATCCCCAGGAAGCACCTCGGGGTTCCCAGTCCTGCTGGACATTTGGCTTCTCAATTACACTGTAAATGCCTATGATTTACTATTTATTATCACCCTTAGGTCTTCTCAGGTCTTATTGATTTCCCATTTTTCTTCCTCACATTAAATATTTGTGTTTTCTGATTTATTTCCCTTCAGAACTTTAACTTGTAAACCATCAGTGTTATTTCCTGCCCAAGTGAACTAATCTCCCGATTCCTCTTGTATATAATGAGTCTGGTCCTCACAGGCACTCCTACTTCTCCACAAGTGCACTCTGAGTTTCATTAAAGCCTGTTTACTGCTAGGTCATTAAAGAATGATCTGCACTGGACCAGAATGAGCTCCACCAGCACCTTCCTTGTCCCCTTTGTCCCTCCCCATTAACTTTTCTCTTTCCCCCTTGTTTGTGCTCCTTTAGAAACAATGGAATCCATGGACAGTCACCAAATCCCTGCCAATATGAATGACGTCAGAGAAAGACTTTAGGAGACTGGGTTAAACAATTAGCTCTAACTACCATTGATGCCGTTGTCTTTAAAATCTGCCTTTAGCATTCTAATTCTATCAAAATCAATCACATTTACTTTCTGATTATCCTTTTACCTGTTAATATTTATTAAAACTAACATTGACTTTGTCATGGTATTAGGGAGGTGTGTTAATTTTAAAGCATGATAATGAAACTCAGCTATGTCATTTTATCTGAAAATTAGAGGATGTTTGGCTTTTCCTTCCAGGATTCTGGGGACTTTAAAAGAACATATAGATAGCTGAATGTTCTCTTCTAGTAACTCTCAGTAATCTAGGCAAAGTAGGTATTTACAAAACTTGGTCAACAGGGTTGGATTCTACTGAGGGTGTTTGGACATTTCTATTGGGTTGGGACAGTCAGACTTTTATAGCAGTGGAGAGAATTTCAGTGCATATCTTTGCTTATTTTCTGCTGTTATAACCAAATAACTGAGACCAGGTAATTTATAAAGAATAGAAGTTTATCACATGGTTATGGAGGTTGGGAATTGCAAGAGCGTAGTGCCAGCACCTAGTCAACTTTTGGGGAGGGCACTCTTTCAGCATCATAGCACAGCAGAGGGCATCATGTGGTGAGTCAGAGCAAATGAGCCACAGAGAGTTAGTTCACTTGCCTAAAAGAAGACACTCCTGCAATAACCTGTCACTTCATGAATGGATGAATACATTCAGTACCTAATCATCTCCCAGAGGTCTCACCTCCAAATGCCATTAACATAGGACTTCGAAGGTTAAGTTTCCAACCCCTGAAGTTTAGAGGACACATTCAGGCCACACAGTGCATGTTAGCTAAACCTGGCTAGTCCCCTCCCCAAACTCTACATGGGAGGCCACCAACCTCAGTAACTGTACCTCAGAGGATTCCACCCACAGACTCTTGTTTCTCCGAAATTCTGTGGCACCAGTAATAGACTCTGGTCCTCACGTCTCCTTTGCCCTTTGCCTCTCTTTTTAGAATTGGCTGCTCTTCCCCTATGTTCCTCACTAGCTATGAGGTCAGCGATCTTACAGTGGTACTCGGTTCTGGGGGATTTCCACCATTTTCCTCCTGGGACCACTCATCTACAAAGGAGATGGCAAGAAGGGGTCATGCTAAGGAAAGATTCCTTCCACGGGTAGCATTTCTGGCACCTGTTGAGGACAGTGTGTGTGCGCAGGGCCCCAACGCTTACAGTTTGTTCTGTCACGGCTGTGAGCACATTCTTTGCTCCTAAAGACAGAGTCTCTTGGTTGTCTTTCTGACATCTGGTGGGAGGTGTGATGAGCCTCAGAGTCAACTGCGTTGCCCTACACAACACTTCACATTTCATTCTGCCACAAAGGAACCCGCCTTTTTCTTTCCCACTTGCCGGGTCTCTGTCTCTGGTCCCCGGAGATCAGGAATGAGACAATCCCGCTTTTGTGGGAGACACGGGCTGTGCAGCTCAGGCTTACCTCCCAGATTCGGGGGATTCCAGGCACAGACTTCTGGTCAGGGCCAAGGTCATCAGAGCAGATTAGCTCAGGCTGTGGAACCAACCCAGTGATACCAGTGCCTGAGAAGAGTGCTGAGGAACTGGCTGCAAACACAGGCTGAGGGTGTCTGGGATCTTACGCTTGCATGTGTTTGCTTGGCTCAGATGCTGTGTTTTGGAGAGCCCTTTTTGTAAAGAAACATATTCAGCATTTGCAGTAGCACTTTAGACCAGGAACGGTTGTCTTACACCAAGCTGACTCTGTGGTCTTTATGGCAGCTTACTTACTACTTGTCCTCTACCAACACTAGGACACAAGCAGAATGTCAGAGGCAACAAGTGACTCTCGAGAGCACTCAACCATGGGATTTTTGAGCTCAAAGCTACTGGGAATTTGAGCCTCTGCTTTGACTGGATTAAGGGTTCAAGGTGATAATGTGGACAACTAGCATGCTTTTGTGTCGGGGTGGATTCCTTTAAGGCTATACAGAGACGGACCTGGGGCTTTGTGGAATTCATACGGGAAAACTGCTATTACAGGTCTTACATCATGTGACAACAGCTCTGCACTGGCACTTTTTGTGTTTCAAATGTGAATTGAAATGAGGGTATAGCTTTACCAATTACACTTCTTTATCCTTTGTGGCAAATATGGGCCATACTACCATAGGCGCTATCTTCCAGGCTCAGGAGAACCTTTTCATGGTGTGCCAGGGTCTTTTTATTAGCTCAGCCCTCTTTTCAGGGCCTCTTTTCATTCTTTTAAGATTAAAAAAAATGGCTGCTTTTGTAGGCCAAAAATGGTAGAATATTAATAGGTTTATTTAGTTCGACCTAATATCTCCTCCAAACTTTCAGGACATTTTGGCCAACTCATTCACTGGCAAGGACTTGTTAATATTCCATGCATGTCATATATGTGGTTCTAATTCACAGGACTAGGGATAGCAGAAAAATAAGGGATAGTTCACCGTCCTTCGGTAATTGCAATTTATTCATATAAGTAAATGGAAAGGAGGAGAAAGGATGTAGGAGAAGCACTGAAAAGTAATGATATCAACACATGCACTCCATGGACATTGTGGAGTGCTAGAATGATCATGGAGTTCTATTTAGTGCATTTCTATGGAAGGGACAGTTGAAAGGTCCTCTGGTATCCAGTTCAGCATGTGCACATAGAACAAGAGCAGCCTGGATGGCAGGATTTAAAAGGCATGGAGGCTATAAAGATGAACAGGTATAAAACATTGATGATTCCTCTGTGGATCTTAGTTGAATCAAGAAGAGTTATCTCTCTTATGGAGACAAAACAATCACAGAAAAAAGAGAGACATCTGGGGACATTTGAACATTGACTTAGTGTTTGCTGATATAAAGGGATCATTGTTAAATTTTAAAGGGGTGATAATGGTTCTGTGAAAGGATACATATTGATATCTTTATAGATAAAATGCACTAAAATAGTTTAGTGCTTGTGCAATTGGGTAGAAGTCTAGAAACAAGCATGGCTTTGATTTGATAACTGGAGAAGCTGGGTGATGAGTAAATTGAAATTTACTGGCATAGTCTCTCTCCTTTCATACATGTTGGAAATTTTCCATATGAAAGAGTTAAAGAAAAAAATAATCTTGCCCTAAAAGTACTGTGAGTACTTTGATAAGTCTATGGTAGTCTCCTTTGTGTTTTACATTGTAAGGGAGAATATAGATTGAGTGTCCCTCATTCAAAATTCTTGGGACCAGCAGTGTTTTGGATTTTGTATGGTTTTTGTATTTTGCAATATTTACATGCACATAATGAGATATCTTGGGGAAGGAATGTATTTATCTTTCATATGTATCTTATACATATGGCCTGAAAACAATGTATGCCATAGTTTTAGTGTACCTATGTTTTGATTAAAACCTGTCCCAGGAGATCAGGTGTGGATTTTCCATTTGTGACATCGTGTCAGTGCTCAAAGAAGTTTCAAATTTTGGAGCATTTTGGATTTTTAGATTAGGGATATTCAACCTGCAATAATCTTTTATAGGCCAGTGTTTTGAGGATTAAATGAATTCTGTGGGTAGAATGCTCAAGATCAAGCATAAAATTGGGGCTAAATAATTTGCTTCATTGTTCTTTTTCTACAGCAGGATTAGGAGCACATACACTGTTGATTAAAACCACAATTTTGCATGGTAGTGTCTTCCCGGATCCAGAGCCTGCTGAGAGGGAGCCCTGACTGGGCTAGTGTAGGGATGAAGAGGCTTTCTCAGGATTCTGTCCTCACAGGACTTGGCTAGCCTTCCCAGAAATCCAGGCTCTGGGACCTTAAAAGTACAAGGAGACGCTCTGGTTAAAAGTACAGAGACTGGTTCAGTCTGATCACAGATCAGCTACAGCAGCCACAGTGCTTTTCCAGTTGAGAAATGTGAAATCTATGGAGGCCGAATTTATCGAAAGTAAATAAGGTTCTGCTTACAGAATGCCCTCACACTCTTGCTGTCTGGAAGATTGAGCATATCCTTACAAAGTTAATGGCATGCGCTTATTGGAAAGTTAATGGCATAGAACTGTGTCTTCTATTTGTCTAGTTCTTTGAGTCTTAAAGAATTTTAATCAATTTTATACACCATGCAAATTACATTTCTCTATATACATGTATATAATGTGGGTAACTTGACTTGTTTTCCATCTTCTATCTCTGTGAAATTGTGAAAATAACTCAAGAAATGAGGAGTTGATATCTGCACAGCAGTTTGATGTACTTGGTTGAAATGCTTTTGGTGTATTTAGAAAAAGCTAACATAATCTTATTTTTATTTAAATCCATTGCCGCAATTGTAGCCTCTTCTCCAGTGTGTTTTCTACTCGTTTACTTCTATATGAATACATCTCATAGTCCTCACACTAGTGAAATCTGCTTTTCTTGACAATACCTTACATATCTAAGGCACTTGGGAATTTAAAAAAAAATTTACTTCATTATCTCATTCAATCCTCACAGGAATACTGTGAACTAAGCAGAGTATAGGCTATTACTCTTGTTTTATAGGTACATTTCTCTACCTTTTAATGTTGGAAGGTGGCTTTAGGACCATGCAGCCTCTCTCTTTTCTAAGGTCAAACATGTGGATCTCAGAGAAGGTGAGAGAGTCCATTAATTTCAAACTGTCCATCAGTGACAGGATCAGGGTGAGAAGGCCATGACTTTCAGTTTTGACTCCTTAATCTTTAATCCTGGTGTAACCTGAAGTAGGCAAACTGCACCTTCTACCTGGCTGGGAGCTTTCCTGCCCACCTGCTGCCTGAGAATCACCTGCGGGAGCTGGTGAAAAAGGCAGAGTCCTGGCCCACACTCCAGCTCAGGTGAAACCAGACTCTTCAGTGAAAGACTCAGGAGTCTGCATTTCACTTGCATTAGTCTCCTCTTCCAGGAAGTGTGAAAGCCACTAGCCTGTTGGATTTAATTTGTGTGGGTCTGATCCTCTTTCTGGACTGTGGCTTTGAGATCACAGATACCATCACGAGATCCTCTGTATGAATGCCTTAATGCCTTTTGCTGTCCTTAGTCCAATGTTCTGAATGCCCATCACTCAGTGATATATCTGGAATGATGTTCATCTTTCCAAAACTATCCGCCAGACTTGGCTTTAACCTCACACTATGGCGAGGGGTGGGTGGCTGTTTAAGGGCAGCCTGCAGGCTGGCTCTAGGGTAGCCGAAGGTGCAGGATGAGCTTTAATGAACCGAGGGGGAAGGCTGGGATGGCCAGCAGTCCCTGCTGCCTTTGGACACAACAGTTTGGGTGTGTGTTGGGGTGATTAGTGTTGCCCCTCTGCTCATACCACATGTGGGTACACACTCGGGGCCAGGGTGGAGCAGTGTTTACTACTCTTCCAGGGTGAAAATGTGCCAGAGCCCATTCTTAGTTCTTCTGTACTTTACCTCTTCTAATCCTTAAAATTTATGAGCCAAGAAATAGTTATACCAATTGAAAATTGTAGATATTGAACCTCCAATGACTTGCCCAAATTCTTGATAATTGGTGAGCCCAAGACTCAAAATATTTGGTTGATTCTGAAATCTTTGCTTTTCGCCTCTACTGCGTGCATCTGAATCTGATTATTGGTGGATTTTACATTTGTGAATTTGCCTACTCTCTAAAATCTGTAACCCCAGTAATGGCATTCGTAGCACTTTTATGGGAATTGTTAGGCCTGCACAGAATGGTGGCACGTCTCCAACTGAGGGGCATGCTTATTTGAGCCTTTGGAAAATAATGTCCTTTCTGGAATTCACTAGTGCCACGTTTTTGAAAGTTTTGTGCTTTTTGTTGGTGATTTCACTGTTTAAAATGGCTTCCACGTGTAGTGCTGCCCAACAGTCTGGTGTCCCTAGACCACAAGAGGGCTGAAAACTGAGCGTTATGGAGGGAAGGCGTGCTAGGTAAGCTTTGTTCAGGAGTGAGTAACAGTGGTTGATGGTGCGTCCAGCGTTAATGAATTAATCATACACGTTAATTAAAGTGTTTTTAAACACACGCACATATCAAACAAGGTTATGTATTGATTAGCTGGCAGAATGTTGTGACCAGAGGCTTGCGGGAACCCAATTTTGTGTTACCGATGATTTTATAGAGCAGAGACAGTTGGAATAATACACAATGATGTATTGCCTCGCGAGGATCCCACGAGGCAACTGCCCGCGCAGCCAGGCCAGACTGCCGCACGGTTTACGGGGCTGGCCGCGCCTTGCCGTCCACCAGCCCTCGGAACCTCGGGTGCTCCACTGACGCTGCTCGCTGTTCTCTCTGC
Source organism: Hystrix cristata (assembly GCA_004026905.1). Taxonomy (NCBI): domain Eukaryota; kingdom Metazoa; phylum Chordata; class Mammalia; order Rodentia; family Hystricidae; genus Hystrix; species Hystrix cristata. The sequence continues at coordinate 116,728 of PVJO010001500.1, read as the reverse complement.
AGAGGGGCACGGCCGAGCCCTACCTGAGGCTCCACAACCTGTCCAGCACCCCGCACTGCTCACGGCAGGCCGCTGTGTCCGGGCCGAGCCGCCGGGTAGTCAGCCAGCACTCCTACCCGCTCAACCGCTTCTCCTCCGCGCCCTTCGACCCCATGGAGCGCCCCACCTCCCAGGCTGACCTGGAGCTGGACTACAACCCTCCCCGCGTGCAGCTCAGCGACGAGATGTTCGTGTTCCAGGACGGGCGGTGGGTGAACGAGAACTGCCGGCCTCAGTCCCCTCACTTCTCTCCCTCTTCCTCCTTGCACCACAAGCTGCACCACAAGAGGCTGGCCAAGGAGCACCTGCTGCAGGAGGAGAGCAGGTGCCTGCGCGAGGAGAACCGGGCCCTGCGCGAGGAGAACCGGGCGCTGCGCAGGGAGAACAAGATCCTGCAGGTCTTCTGGGAGGAGCACAAGGCCGCGCTGGGCTGCGAGGACAGCCAGCCCCCTTCGCCTCTGCGGCGCACCAACAGCGCGTCGCAGGAGGCCTTGCCGAAGGACCCAGCGGCCCCGCCGGCGCAGCGCAGCAAGGAGAACAGCGCGCTGCAGCTGCTGCGGGAGGAGAACCGCGTGCTGCAGCAGCTGCTGGCGCAGAGCCAGGCCTACTGGGCCCGGGTGGAGGACAAGGCGGCCGCCGCCGAGAGCAGCACGCTGGGCGCCTCCCCGCACGAGGAGCCCCACAGCCCGGGGCTGCTGCCCGACCAGGGCCCCGGCCTCGCTTCCCCCTTCGAGGAGCCCAAAGGGCCCGCCACCCCGCAGGAGGACGCCCAGACGCTGCGCGCCCTGCGGGAGCTGATCGGCAGCCTGGCCGGGCCGTCCAGGGAGGAGGAGGGGAAGGCGGGCCCCGGGCCGCTGCAGCTGCTGCGGGAGATGGGCCAGGCGCTGCAGACGCTGCGCGAGGAGAACCGGCTCCTGCAGGAGGAGAACAGGGCTCTGCACGTGCTGCGGGAGGAGCACCGCGCCTTCCAGGAGGAGAACAAGGCCTTGTGGGAGAACAACAAGCTGAAGCTGCAGCAGCGGCTGGTCATCGACACGGTGACCGAGGTCACCGCCCGCATGGAGATGCTCATCAAGGAGCTGTACGCCTTCATGCCCGCCAAGAGCAAGGACCCGAAGAAGCCCAGCAGGGTCTGAGACCTTCGTAGCAAAGGAGGACACTGAGTTCAGGCGCAGAACATCATCCACCGGGCGAAAGAGAGTCCTCTGCCTTTGCTCGTCCCCTGGCCACCGCCCACCACTGTGCGGGGACAGAGGGCGCTCGTGGCCTCCTGAACTCAGAGACGCAATAAAAGGCTGTGGAGGCTGGGGGCAGCCAACACCACCGTGCTTCTTTTTTTCTTCTTTTCGAAAAAAAAAAAAATTCAATTTTAGAGAAATTTTAGGTTTATAGCAAAGTGGAGCTGAACAGTGAATTCCCCATGGTATTTCTGCTCCAACACAAGCACCGCCCCTCCACTATCCATATCCCTCATCAGAGTAGTACATTTGTTAGAATTGTTGAACCCATACCCATGTATCACTATCAGCCAAAGCCCATAGCTTATATTAGGGTTCACTTTTGGTGTATGTTTGTTTGGACAACGGTATGACCTGTCCACGACTGTACGATCATACAGAATTACCTCACTTCCCTACAGATCCTCTTGTATTCCTTTTATTCAGCCCCTCCCCCTTGCATCTTGGAAACCACTGATCTTTCTACCATCTACACAGTTGTGGCTTGTAAGTAGAATTATACAGTTGGTAGCCTTTTCAAATTAGCTTTTTTCACTTGGAACTGCATTTAATTTCCTTCATGTCTTTTGCTAGATTGCCAGCTCATTTCTTGTTAGTGCTGAATGCTCTTCCATTGTCTGGATGTACCACAGATTTTTTTACCCATTTGCTTTCTTAAGGACATGTTGGTGGCTTCCAAGTTTTGACAGGAGGGTGGTTTCTTTTTCTTCTCTCCTTTTCCCTGGCCTCTTATTTTTGTTCCCTCTCTCTCTCTCTCTCTCTTTTAGATAGGGTCTTGCTATGTCATTCAGGCCAGCCTTGAACTCACTATGTAGTGCAGGCTGGCCTTGAACTCGCAGTGATCTTCCTGCCTCAGCCTCGCTGAGTGCTGGGATTACAGGTGTGCACCACCATGCCTCTTCTCTTTTTTGCTTCATCTTTGTTTTCCTTCCTTCTTTTCATCTTCCTCTTCTATTCTCTGTCCCATCTTTCTTTGTTGTCAGCAGCATCAGCATGTATTTCTGAGGACAGGGAGATGTCTGTGTGAGAAGGTGTCCCTGGCTTTATAATTGTGCCACTGTTGGTGCACAACCCTTTGTGTGGAGACTGTCCTGTGAGTTGTATGGTGCTTTCTAGCATCCCTGGCCTCTACCCACCAGATGCCAGGAACAGCCAGCTGACCTCCAGATATGACAACCAAATATGTTTCCAGATAATGTCTAGAAACAGGAAAGAAATCCCAACACTGCTGTAGTGTTCTCAAAGTGTATTCATTAAAATCCTGGTTTTTGAAATGCTCTGAGAAAATAAAGGTTTCCATGAGGAAAATCCTGCTATAACCTCCACCAGCAGATTCATAATCCTACTTTGACTCGAAGGCTTTGAGACAGTCTCCAGTGAAGAAATCTGGTTATCTTTGGTGAACCTAGAATTGTCCAGTTGTATTTGAGATTGGAATTCCTCTTTATACTATTTCGGTTCATCATAAAATTTGGGAAGGAGTTTTCTTTCCTGACTCTAGGCTCACCTTCCTACTCCTGGGCTCACTATTCCCCATTGAACACAAGATCCAGGGCAGGTGATGACTACCAGGCTTACTGGAGGAAGGCACGGGGACTTGAGATTCGGCATCCTGGTCTTTCATTCTCATTTTGAAATTGGGCATACTTCAAAAACAAGTTGAAAGGTAGCCTCAGGTGACTATAGAAAGGAGTTTGGCTCCCAAACTTTGCCCTATAGTAGAAATACCTGAGGAGGTCTTTGAGCAATACTGGTATCTAAACTGCCCCCAGACATTCTGATTTAGTGTTGGTTGTGATTGGGCATTAGGAGGTTTAGATATTCCGCAGGTGATTCTAATGTGCTACAAAGACTAAGAATTGTAGTAGGGCAGTTAAACCTTCTGATTCTCAAAATAGAAACCCATTCACTACTAATAGGTACACATGCATAAGTACATTGGAAGGAAAGTAACCTATTTTACTGATGGAGAAACTGATCATCATGCAGACATGAGTTTGAGACTGGAATAGCCTCATTCCTAGTGCATTGCTAATACTAGCTAAATTTCTGAGACTTGAGCAAACTCCAGAAGGTGAGCAAAAGGTAGTGATTCAGCCTCCTGTGGAGCTCTTTGGACCTTCCTTTTCACCTGATGTGAAGTTTAGTATCGTGGAAGGATGCACTATTGTTTCTTCTGTAATGATGGATTGGGGACTCCAGGCAATTTGCCAGTTAGGAAGCTTGGAAGAACCAAACTGGGACTTCAATACAGACAGACTAACTGTGGATCTCAGACTGCTTCTATGAGGTCACATTGTTGACTTCTTAGTCTCTAAACCTGGTTTAAAAATGGTTTTGATGCCCGTTTTCCACATTTTGGAACTTGTCAAGATTTATGCAAAATAGCATCAGACTTCAAAAGAAGGGAGAACCATATGATAGTATTTCATCTTACCAGTCAGTGACCACACATCTAATCTGCACAAAGGGTGGAAAGTGATGAATGTGCACGTGAAGATTGAGTAATTTATTCCATTGTTGTCACCAAAATCTGAAAAATTGGAAGTTGCTGTTGATGGGCCTCTGGGCCTTTGTAGTTTGTTTTTTTTTTTTTCTCTCCTATATTTGGTAAATCCATCATTCAGGGCATCATGGAATACCAGACCTTGTTTAAGTCAGCATAACAACCCCAGGGTGTAGGGCTTTTTGTTTTTGTTTTTCTGACAAAACCAAATTGTTTCTGTATTCTGGACAGTAGAAAGATAAAAGACACACTCTCTCCACATTCATGTCCCAAATATTTAATTTGGTTTAATTTATATAACAGCAAAATATTTTCCCATAGGCTAAGGGAGCTCAGAGAACTTAATACTATTTAACAGCATCAACTTCCTCTGTCAGGCAGAATCTAAATGGATGAAAAATTAGCAAGACAAGTCATAAAACATCACTTTTATGGAGTGGGGGAGATTTATTTAAAAACAATGTTTCATTGTACTGCATAGTGCAATCTGTCAGATGTTAGCAGGACCTAACCTCTGGTAGAATAAAATTGCATTCTTAAAGGCAAGTTTCTTCTAAGAATCTCGGCTCCTTTTCAATTCTGTGTCTGCCTCCTCCTGGCCCAAAGTTAGGTTGTTCTCTAATGGCCAAGGCTATTTTCTCTTTGCAGAGTAGTTCTTGGCTCTGAGTTGATTTAATTTGCTTTTAGACAGCTAAGCATTCTATGTTTTCTGTTTTCTCTCATTTGGCCTTTGGTTTGGCTGGCTTTCTTTTTTGCTACAGTCAAGTTCAACTCTCCTACTAAACTGGCTGAATCCTTTCCTTTTGCCTTAAGTTGACGGTTATGTCTAGTAGAGAAGGACACAGTATAAAACAACTAGGTGGTTAGTGGAAACTACAACTATAGAATTGATTTAAGGAGGAGATTTCAATAGGAAAAGCATCTGTGCAAGGATTGCCATTGTATTAATTATTCTACTGGTATAATGAAACACCTGAGGCTAGGTATTTACACAAGATTGAAAGAAACAGTGAATGCTTAAATTAAAAACATTACAGTAAAAGACAAATTGCCATTAGTTCCCCCTCAGAAAGGCTCCCTCTTTCTTCAAACACACTTCATCATTCTTGCCATTTTCTGAAGCAGGTCTGGAAGTCCTCTTTCCTGAATCAATTTAGTTGATCAATCAATTTAGTGTTTAGTTGCATTGTCCTGAATCAATTCATAAGTCTGCCTTTCATGGTCATTCTTTTGTGAAAAGCCAGAGGTTGCATGGTGTCAGACTGGGTGAAGGTAGATGTTATGGTTTGTATTTAAATGTCCCCCCAAATCTTCATGCACTCATAGGTGGGGCTTTAGGGAGGTGGTTGGGTCATGGGTATGTGATGATAGATTAGGGTGTGACACTGGGACTAAGGGTGTATGATACCTAAATTGGTTTAGGATAGTTTTGGGTGTGGATAATGGGAGCCCCACCTTGGGTGTGGGTGGCACCATCCAGAAGCCTGGATGGGATAAAAGGGAAAGGGAGGCTTACTGCTTGCTGCCTCCTGCTTGCTCTGTCATGGACTATTTCTCCTCTGTAATGCCCCTCTGCCATGTCACCCTGCCTTGGAGCCAGCTGACAATGGATGAAACCTCTACAGACTGTGAGCCAAAATAAAGCTTTCCTCCTTTAACTTTGGGTGTCAGGTATTTTGTCTCAGCAGCAAGGAAAGTAACTAAGACAGTAGATGAGGACCCACCATAATGGTTTTACAGATCTGTTTGTCCATTCAGTGGCACTCAGCAGTAGCATGCACTATATATTTTATCACACCTCCTAAAGACATGAAAGAGGACTTCCAGAACTGCTCCAAGAACAATGGGATAAGTGTGTTTGAAGTGAGAAGTATTCGAGGGGGATTAATGGCAAGGTGTCTTTTACCATAAGAAAAGTTTTAACATTCACCATGTATTTTGATCACATTTCTAAAAGAAAAGCTTGTAAAAAGAAAAGAGGTTTACTTATCTCACCATTCTGGAGGATCCCAGTGAGGGAGCTGGCATCATCTTGGCTCTGGAGAGGACTCATGTCAAATGTGAGCACAAGAGCAAGAGCAGGTGTGATCATTTTGCAAGATAAGAAGCCAAAGAGGCTAGGAAGTACCTTAGGCTTGCTCTTTTGTAACAACTCTGTCTTCTGAACTAACCAAAGTGTTCCACAAGAACTATGTTTACTGTATTAAAATGCCTTTAGTGACCTGTGAGCCCCTCACTAGGCCCTCAGCTTTTAAAGGTCCCACCATCTCTTAATATCACCACCCTGGGGACCAAGCATCCAACACATGAACCCTTGGGGCTACACTCCAGCCACATCTAACCTATAGCAACCACTCTGAGTTTAGCATAATGAGCCAATAATAAGAACCAGAATAAAAAAAACCCGAAAACATGTTGTATGTTTCTGCATGCTCAATTTCCATGCTTGAATTCTCCTCTTTTCTAAGGAATTTCCATAAACTAGAATGGCCACAGTCTGCATGCAGTCAGTGTTGGCCAAAGTCCAGTGTTAGCTCTGGGCAACATGGCAAGCAGCATAGAGGAGTATACGCTAGGACGAGGTGTCTGACGGGGGAAGTCAGAAACCCTTAAGTCTTCATCTCCCACATTAACATCAGTTTATTATTCTCAGAGTTGACATTCTGACCGATCAGCTAGGAAATGACTTTTAGAGAAGCAAAGTCATTTTCAGGGTGTTGTGGACATGTCAAGAGTGGCCGTTGATTACTGACTTTCTTTCCATTCATAATTTTGAGCCTCACTTGGACTGTCTTTTGCTGTGCTTGGAGTTGCCCGCCCCTCCCTCATTCACGTGCAGGTCTGCTTCAGTCTGAGCTCTTACCAGCTTCTCTGGGCAAACAGTTCCTTCCAGATTCCTTACCCTCCTTGTTCACACAAACACTGGCCTTTGTAATCAAGAACAAAGTTAGGAGCAGGTGACGGATTATTTTTAATGCTGTCAAGACAAGTGACTGTTTCATTTATGACATTTTCTCTCTGGAAGCCTGCCTTTACTCTTTGCAGATAGGGTGATTCAGAGCTCTCCATTGGCAATTCTTGCTCAGTGGGAATGCTAAGTACAAACCTTTTTCAGATAGGCCTCGTTTGTCAAAGGGATACCTTGTAGGGTGGAAAAGAGTCTCTTGGTTTCTGGTTACTTTCTCTAGGCCTATGACTGTGTGGTCCCCATCTTTTCTCTCATCTTTACTCATTTGTGCAATCACCAGGTAACTGTTGAATCTATCTTGAACTCTTTTATTTTGCTCTATTCCCATAGATGCAAATCTAGCCCAGGCCACTATGGTCTGCTGGATGACTGTTAAAACTATGACTTGATCAGTCCCCTGGGTTACTTCTAGCCCACTTTCTATGTTGCGGCCAGACTGATTTTCCTAAATATATGAATGTAATCATGGTATTTCCCTCCCTAAAATTGATCATTTAGTTTGCTAAGAACTCAAATCTAAGAGTTGAAGTTAATGTGTGACATGGAAGTAGAATAAAGATTTATAGTAGAAATTTCCTTATAAACACATAGGCAAATATAACAAATAAATAGATAATAGCATATTATGCAGCTTTCACAGGTCAACTGATGACCAATCTTTGTTGATTCCCCTCAACTTTCTTTTTTGGGGGAGAAGGGTAACATTTATCTCAAGTAAATACCAGCTGTCACCTATAAATACTTTATTAAAACATTTTGTTTTAATGTTATTATTATAGCTATCCAAATTAATCATAAACTTGGAATATATCCAATACCCAGTACTTGACAAACATTCTGCTATTGTCTGTCTGACTCAAATGCGTTACATCAACTGTATTTGTTACTTTGCCTTTTAAGTCTGTTTTTTAGGAGAAGAATTTTAGGACAGTTCTAGAGGCATCCAGAATTGGTTAGTATCATCTGTATGGTCTGACTCTAAGAAATGTCAAGGTGGCTCCAAACTAAGGAAAATTTAATATGGAGCTGTCAGACAGAAAACCAGGTTGATACCTCTCTCCCTCCCTCCCATCTTCCTTCTCTCCCTCACTCTTTCCTGCCTTGCTTCCTTTGTTCCATTGTGTCTTTTTATGAGTGTTGGTTCTGGCATGTAAATACGATTTTGAGAAAGAACAGAAGATTCTAAATGTCCACAGTGTTTTCCTTATTTATCTGAAGTAGAAAGTCTTAAAAAGAAAAAAGTCTCCAGTTCAATACCTGTGGTGTGATGAATGAAGAAAGATCTTAATCTTTTGGACCAAATAGATTTATGTATTTATGCTTTCACTCAATACTGGGCCAGAAACCAGGGAGCTATCCTAAACTCATTTTCTCTCTTATTTCCCATGGGTATTAAATCACTAAATTTGGTCAATTTTACTTCCTCCCTGTTTCTTGAACTTGTCCTCTTTATCTGTTTGATTGCTGACCCAGTTAAGGTATCAATGGCTCTTGACTAAACTATTATGGTCAAATCCTAAGTGAATCAATTTTTCACACTGCAGCTAGGTGAGCAATTTAAAGCACAGCTCTGACTGTATCATAACCCTCCTTCAAAGCTTTTAATGGTTCTTTATTTCTTTTAGTGAACTTTCCAGCCAGTATGTTGGATTTGATTACAGGTGTACAGGTAGACTTCATTCCTTAACTCCAAGGGTGGCCACTCCATCAGCAGTCTCATTGATTTACCCCCATAGTCCTTGCAGTATTATTTACTACTCATGCCATGATGAGAAAAAGGCTTGCGGAATAGAATCCAAGCTGTTCAGTTCACATCTCTCCTGCCAGGTTGATCTCCTGCTACCCTTGCTTTGTGCAGTAGTAGTATATAGCTGTCTTGATGCCATTCTTTGCCCATGCAGTTCTCTGTATCTGAATATTCTTTGAACTCTTTTGTATCTCATGATTTTTACTTATCCTCCAAGATTCAATTCAAGAATCGTATGTTTCAGGAAACCTTCCTAGAAAGTCAAGATGAAGCTAAAGGTCCCTATTTTGTGTTTTGCTATGCCCCCACCTTTCAACCACCAGTATTTCTCTACCTAACCACTCACTATATTATGAAGAATTTGTTTGTTCATTTTTCTGTCCCTCTACCCAGCTTCAGAGTTCCTTGAGGACGAAGTTAACCATGTAGAAATTCCTACTGCTCTCAGCAGTGCCCACTATATAATGACGGTCATTTATCTGCTGTGGGTTTAGCTGAAAACCTTATGCTTTTATGACATTTTCTAACGGGGACTTACGGACTTACTTAAATTGTCCACCAGCACTGGATGATGAGACTCTAAGTTCAAAATATCAGACTTTTCTGATAGTCAATATCATTAAGACTGGAGTTAGCTGCACATTCCTCTTTAACTCTCAGAAGTCTTGGTTGTTTTTAACAGCAGCCGATGAGAAGAAATACATCATCCCAAGCAGAGAGACAGAGAAGTGAGAATTGCTGTATTAGAAAAGATAGCTTTCAACACTTGGGTGCATGGTGGCTTCTGTCACCATCTCAGTAGCCCTAAGGATTTAGTGCTCTTTCAGAGTTTGTAGATTATCAGTTTGTGGAAAATAACCATCTCCAAGATCGTGATATGTAGAGACCAGTATGTAGTCAACCTTAGAAAATAATACCAGCAGTTGTAAAGACAAAAAATTTGTTTATAAAAATCTCACATCTTGATCTTGAACACACACATACATACACACACTCATACTCATATACACACATACTTGAAGTTGGAGGACATATTTCCTTTTAGAAATCTGACTTGTTGGTGCTCAGTGGCTGCAGAAGCTTTTGCCCAGGGATCTGTGCTTTGAAGTCTTGTCTTCAGAGATGACTTGCATAGATCTCTTTAACAAGACACCATGGCTAGGTCACACAGCTTCTTCACTGGCCTTCATTGGTGGAACAATGACCAGAGAAGAGGGCAGTGGTACTTAGTTGAATGAAAAAGAGGACAGAGAAATTTTTGCTATGATTTTTTTAAAAGGCTCTTTTGGTAGAGAGGTATTAGCTTTGACTTGATGCATGTAATACAACATGGGAAGATATAACTATAAAATATGTCTGTACCCCATCTACTACGCACAATAGAGTCTTACAGCATGTATTAAGATTAACCACAGAAATAGAGCCAATAGGAGTAGGAATTTGTTTGTGGGATTTTTGGATGTCAAGAAATCCCATGATGTTTCATCTACGAGTTGGGGAACCAGGAAAGCAGTGGTACAATTCAGCCCCCATCCAAAGCCTGGAAGCAGGCCAACAGGTTGGAAGGAGCAGAAGATGGATGTTCAAGATCAAAAAGAAGGAAATTTGTTATGTAAGGTGACACGCAACTATAATTTCACCATTCTTGGCAGGGGCAAGAGAATTGCAAATTTGAGTCCAACCTGGGGAATTTAGTGACTTAATGAGACCCTGTCTTAGAATAAAAACAAAAAATTTACAAAGATGTAGCTCATTGTAAAGGCCCTGGGCTTAATCCTCATATTGAAAACAAATGAAGAAACAAACAAAAAAGCAAATTCATGCTTCTTCTGCTTCTCTATCTTTTTGTTTTCTAATCAGACCTCCAGTCTCACTGTCTTTTTGTTTGGTTGTTCTTCTATTAAGGCACTCAGTGGATTGAATGATACCTACTTGTGTTAGTGAGGGTGATCTTTCCTCAGTCTACTCACTCAATTGCTACTGTCTTTTTTTAAAAATTAATTTTTGTTTGCAATATGGAGGATTGAAACCTGGGGCTTGTGCATATGCATGGCTTCCCAGTGTCCTTAGGTGACAGCTTCCAAAATGGAAATGACTTTGTTGAGTGTATATGCAAAATCTGTCTTTGTTACCTTTTTCATTGATGAGGCAAAATACCCAACACCCAAAATTAAAGGAGGAAAGGTTTATTTTAGTTCACAATTTGTAGCAGTTTCAGTACATGGTTAACTGGCTCCAAGGCAGGGTGGCATGGCAGAGGACATCACAGAGGAGAAACAGTTCATGACATGGCAGGGCAGGCAGAAGGCAGCAAGCAGCAGCAGCTACAGCTACAGCAACAGCAACAGCAAGCCTACCTTCTTTCTGTCCCTTTATATTTCATCCAAGCAACAAGCCTAAATGGTGCCACCCATATCCAGAGTTGGGCTTCCATTATCTATCTCTTTATCCCAGTATCACATCTTCAATCCACATTCACACATCCTAATCCAGCCACCTCCAAAATTCCCCAGTGCAATCTGTGGCAAGAGGTGAAGTCTAAAGGGCTTTGGTCCTCTGCCCCTACAGCATTATGAGTGGTTGCAGCTCTCAAGGCTTCTCTCTTGGGCCTCTCTCTCTTTGCTCTCTCCTTGCAGTTTTCCTCAGATAACCCACATTCCTGGCTTCTCCAACCTTCCAGTGTCTCTAGTACACCTTCAGCTTCACACTCACAGCTTCACACACTGCCCTCTCAGGGGTGCGCTGCCTGGCTTCCCAGACCTTCTTGAAATCTAGGTGGAACCCTTCCAGACCCCATAACTCTTGCGCTCTGCATGTACCTAAAACAAGCACCAGGTGCGTGATGCCAAAGTCTGCCACTAGCTGGAGAAGTAGCTTGGGTTCCTTCTCTCTTGGCTGTAGGGTTTGAGTGCCTGAATTGCTGAGCACTCTAAACCCATTTCTGAGGAACAAATTCTCTAGGCTGCTGCCATTCTGAAACATGGTGTTCTGGGGTTCTCTTCTCAAAGAAAAGTCTTTCACCTTTTCAATTTTGAGACTGCAAATGTTGGAGTGCTGCTATTTCTTGTGATGTCCTCAGGCCATCTTTCCCATTGTCCTATTTTTTTTCAGCAACCAAGTTCTTCTCTGCTCTCTCTTTGCAGTCTGCAACTTTGCTGGAACTTCTTTTATGGACAAACTCAAAACATTTTAAACCATACTGCAGGGCCCTTTCTCTAGATTCTGAACCGGCTAAAAGCCCCCAATGCTGCCACTTCAACATTAGACTGACTTAAAATTTTTCCGTCAGATTAGTTAGTCCCTTGCCTTTAATCTCAGTCTCGGGTAAAGTCTCTAGACATGAGCAAAATGCAAACCAATTTTCTGCCAAAGCATAATACACAGGGCTTGAGGTCCAACAGCCAATGCAATGCTAGTTCCTAACTGAAACCTCTTTGCCAGCTACATTTCTATCAACATTCTGATCTTTTGAGCTCTTACCAGAATCTCCCATCAAGTTCAATTTACAGCATCCAGGGCTGTTTCTTCAGCTGGCCTCTCCAAACCTTTCCAAACTCTTCCTGCAAGTCAGTTCCAAAGGCTTCGGAATCACATGGTCAGGTAGCACCATGGCAATGACTCCAATTCTTTGATACCAAAATCCGTCTTTGTTACTTTTCTCATTGCTGAGACAAACTACCTAACGCCTGAAGTTAAAGGAGGAAAGGTTTATTTCAGCTCACAGCTTGTAGAGGTTTCAGTCCACAGTTAACTGGTTTCAGTGAAGGGCGGCATGGCAGAAGGGCATCACGGAGGAGAAAAAGACGATGATGTGGCAAGTCAAAGGCAACCAGCAGCAAGCAGCAAGCAGTAAACCTGCCTTTTTTTTCTGTCCTTTATATTCTCTCCAGACTATAAACCTATTGATTGGTGTCACCCATACCCAGGATGGGCTTTCTATTATCCAACCCTTTAATCCCAGTATCACACTTTTAATTCACATTCACACACCCTAATCCATCAACCTTCAAAACTCCCCACCTATAAGTGTATGAGACTTTGGAAGGACGTCTAGATATAAGACATAACAGCTATATTATCATTCCTCATACACAGTTAGAGTACCGCTGTTGGGCTATATGTATGCACACATATAGTATTATATTTTATATACATAATATATATATCTAAAATATTCATACAAGAAAAATGAAGAAACATCTCAAGATTCCAAACAAAGATGGTAAATTGATCAAATTATATGCCATGATTAAAGATATGCTAATAAGAGATTTATTCAATTATTCAATAATTTACCAAATATATAATAAACATCTGACTATGTTCCAGGTTTTATTATGAGTATTGAGTGAATGAGGAGCAAGGCAGACAAAGAGTTCACATTCTAATAAAGGAGACAAGATAAGTGAGTAATTACTTAAGCAATGTTATCTTAGGTAGCGCTACATGATAGGAAGAGTGTGATAGAAAATGAGCTACTAGGGTGCAAATGCTAAATCCTGGACATTATTAAAGTATTTTAGACGGGGTAGTTTATAAACAACAGAAATTTATTGCTTACCATTCTGGAGGCTGGGAAGTCCAAGATAAAGATGCCAGAGGATTTGGTGTCTGGTTGAGAGCTTGCTTTCTACTTTGAAGACAGTGCTTTCTTGCTGTGTCCTCGTATGATAGAAGGGTTAAGGTAGCTCCCCTAATCTGTTTTATAAGGATGATAATCCCTTAATCATGACTTGATCATTTCCTCCAAAGTCCAACCTCTTAATACTGTTACATTTGGTATTAAATTCCAATATATGAATTTGAGGAGGCCACGAACAGTCAGATTGTAGCTGACATGCCATTCTGTGGTTGTATTCCTTGGTGATTACACAGGGTACCTGTCATTGTATGGGGGTGTGGGGCAGCAAAGGGTTTTATTGTCCTATAGTCTGTCTTTTAGGGATACTGTGCTCCTAGGTTGTGCCGGTGTGGTCCTCAGTTCTCCCTCCTAGCCTTCCAGTAGTCTTCTTTATTCCAAGTAGGTGAGGTTCTGATAAAACTCCTGGCAGGTTAGAGTTTGATAAATGGTTTCTCCTGGGGGCTGATCTAGTTGTGATGAATTGAGTACACTGGCATATTGCCTATTGTGGTTTAGATCTAAAATATTCCTCCCAAAGCTCATATGATAGGGACCCTGCATAATGTGGGGACTAGAGCGGTGATTGAATCATTAGGGTGTTAATCTCGTCTATTACTGAGTTCATAGCTAACTGGGCTATTAGGAAGTGTGGTCTACTTGGAGGAAGTAGGTCACTGAGGGCGCCTTTGAAAGGGTTAGGGACTCTTTTGCTTTGATTCTTTTGCTCTTTCTACTTTCTGGCTGCCAGGAGGTGAGTAGCATTCTTTCTCCATGCCCTTCTGCCATGTTTCCATCTCTCCAAGGGCCTAAGAGTAATGGAGTCAGCTGACCATGGACTAAAACCTCTGAAAACAAGATTTAAAACAAATCTTTCCTCTTTTGTTTCCTCTTTTGTATATTTTGTAACTGTGACAGAAGTTGACTTACACATTTCTAAATGGTTCTGTACCCCTCTTCGGGCCAGAAGCACAGGGAGTTTTTCTCTTACTAAGACAGAACCTGGTGGGCCTTTGGAGGCAAAACTCATCATAGCACCCCCCCACCCCCAGCCAGGACTGAGTTCCCCTGGAGTTTTTAACTCACAGAACTATTCACACTAAGCCTTCGGGAATTCATCTGTTGCACTTCAGCTTCTCCTACCCAGATATTGGTTCCAACAGAGCTTTCTCTCTCTCTAAATTGTGATTTTCTCTATCCATCTTTCTGTCTCCCAATTTTCGAGGCAGTGGTTTGTTCTGTGATTTCAATTCTCTGATGGATCTAAGAACAATTGTTCATTTTCAATTTTTAAACTTGACTTTTTCTCTGAGGATAGGAGTGCTGATTTCCAGTGTCCTTACATGTGGACCATAAACCAGAAGTTGAGAGTCCCTGGTGAGATGTCTGAGCTGAGATATAATCAAGAGAAAGGCCTGTCATGTAAAGAGTCAAAAGAGACTTTTCCAGGCAGCAGGATGGTGTATTCAAAGGTCCTGGGGTGGCTGGGGCTGAGTGGTGGGGAGAGGATGAGAGGAGATGTGTTCAAGGCCAAGACAGAGGCACAGGCGGAACCTGTAGGATCATGGTAGGAAGACCGGAAATTTTATATTCTAGATGGAAACAGCTGATTCGTCTTGGAGATATAAGCAACAAAGATTAAATGGCACGATCCTGATTACCTCTACATGTATTATACAGATAGAAATGTCATGTATGAAGTCCCAGGTGTTGTTTCCTGTTGGTCTACATCTCCTGTCACATTCCTCACACACATGGTACAGGCAAGCAGAATAGAAGAGGACACTGGTTTGCTGTGGGGATGGCAGAGCCTGGTCAAATTTGATTGCAAGGCAGGTGATGCACACACTTCGGCAAAGCCTGGGCTGTGAGGGTCCCTGGAACTGGGTGCTGGGAGGACAAATGGAGCACATCACCTGCCTCTCTGTTTCACAGACAAGCACAGCACGCTGTGGCCTGGGGAGGCTGCTTAGCTGACTCTGCAGGGACGGGCTCGTCCAAGTGACCACTAGTGGCTCTCGCAACAGCCTGTCCAGTTATGAAGCTGTGGTGGGCTGAGGAAACGAAGGTGAGGGCTAGAGAAGGGGCAGTAGAGAAACCCTGGGCCTGCCCCAGCTCCATCTGCAGTCAACCTCCGGGGCACCTGGAGAAGGGACCTCTGAGCTCCAGAGGTCAGACGGCGGAGTATGCTGGAATAAGCTTTAGGGTAATTCGATTGTCTTGCCGGCAGAGGACGTTTCCCTCACCCTGACTAGAACCGGCTAGGAAGGCATCTAAAAATCGAGGGTTATAGGAAGAAGTAGAGAATTAAGCAATTGCCGGGTGAATTTCACCCACACAAAGATCAAATGTGGGGTTTTTTTTTTTTTTTTTAGATGACAGAGCTGTTTCAGTCCATGAGGCTAATTTTCTTTTTCTTTCTGAATTCTTTGACTAATGGCCTATGCAATGCGTTTTGCTTCCACATCATGCAGACCAAATCAGCTTAAATGTTCTGAGCAGCAAGTCTTCCATCATCTACCTACAGAAATCGTCTTGCAGACTACTTTTCATTCTTGCAGTCACCTATTTATCTAAACATTTCTTTTCTCACTTTAATTCCATTTTTTTTTGTTCCAACACTCCTTTTTATGTTTATGTTTATGTTTTTTCAGTATTTTAGGAAATTTTATCCTTCTCTTTCAGACATGTCCTGGTGGTACAGATTTTATTCCTTTGAGTTTTCCCAATGATCCACTCTTCCAATAGGGAGTCTCAGGAATTTTGGCCTTTGTCCCATGAGGGCAGGTGGGGTGGGTGGGGAAGCTGCCACCCAGAGTACTGGCTTGCAAGCCAGGAGACAGTCAGCTCTCCAGTAGCACAAGACGAGGGCTTCATGGGCGTCTTCTGAGTTGAGTCCCTTTTCTGAGAAGCCATGTAAGGATGAGGGGAACCTGCCCAGACTGCTCCTCCACGTGGGTGCAGAGGAAGGAAGACACCCGTGTGATTATAGAAGGGCTTCTCCCAAAGGCGAGTGTGCCACTGCACCAGGGCTACCCTAACTAATTACTACAATCACGGTGGCTTAGAAACAGCAACAGTTGGCCAAGCGTGGTAGCACACTCCTGTGATTCCCGGCTACCTGGGAGGTAGAGGCAGGAGGAGCACAAGTTCAAGGCCACTTGGGCAATTTAGTGAGACTCTGGCTCAAAAGAAAGAATAAAAAGGGCTGAGGTTATGGCTCAGTGGTAGAGCATTTACTAGTGTGCATAAAGTCCTGGATTTAATCCTCAGCACAACAAAAACAAAAACGAAAACCAAAAAACCCCAAAGACACCGACAACAGCAATTTATTGTCTCACGGTCCTAGTAGCAGAAGTCTGAAACCAGTTTGCCAGCAGGGCTGCGCTCCCTCTCCGGTGTCAAGGGGAGGAACCTTCCACGCCTCTCCCGGCTCCTGGTGGCTATGGCTCTGGGTATTTCTGGGCTGGTAGATGCACTGTTGCAGTCTTTTCTCCATCTCTACATGGCTTTGTGTCTGTGTCTTCTCTTTTCTACTTGTTTAAAGGCACTTTTCTTTGGATTTAAGGCCCAACCCAGTTAATCCAGGAGTACTTTATTTTGAGATCCTTTTTTCAGAAAAGGTCATCTTCGTAGGTCCCGAGGGTTGGAACGTGGACATATCTTTTTAGGACCCACCTTTCAATTCATGACAGTGATCGTCTCTCTCTCAGCTTGCTGTCCTGGTGTGAAATTGCAGACATTTAGAGATACAGTTGAAATGTAAGCACCGTACCTCTGGAGGGTCCCAGTGAGAAAATAAAATATCTCGGCGAGAGATAATATAAACATTTAGTGCCTGTGAGTACAGGGCAAAGAGGAAGGGGACAGATGAGGTCAATGTTAGCAAAGCAATGAGGCAGCAGTAGCCTGGTACCTGGGCACTAAGGGGTGAGGGAACCCCAAGTGGCGTTCATTTGAAGACGTTGGGTTCCAGTTTCCTGAGCCCATGAAAGGCACTCTGAATAAGACGTGAAGAAGTCAAAGGCAAAGTTTGACCAGTCATTGTTTTGCTTCCTATGTATGCTGGGCTTACCCTGTTGGGCCCCAGAGGGAAAAGTAATCATTTTCCTGCCTTCATCTCTTTTCTTCTGGGTCATCTCAGAGCAAGTGTGGGAGTCTATGATGGAAATGAATTGGGTTCTTAAGTATGAAGAGAATGTCAGTAGCCTTCTGGTCCATTGTGAAATTGGCCTTGCAGCTGTGGATCATGTGCTCAATGAATGCTAGAGTCTTCAGCAAACCAAATCCCAGTTGGATGTTTCCCCTTCTAGATTTTTTTTACAATTAATTTTATTGGTACATTTTAGATACACATAATGATCAGATTCATCATAAGGAATTTGTACCTGTACATAATATATCTTGATTCTTCTTTCCCCAGTCCCCTCCCCTCCCTTCATCCCCTCTAGGTTTGGTTGTCTCTAATGATCTTGGAGGATTCTAGGAACGTTTCATGTGTACAAATCACTCTGCTGGACTGGGGTTTATTTAGACAACCAGTCAGTGTCACAAAATCCCAAATTTGTTGAGATCTCAATTGCATACATAGGTTCCCCCCAAAGGATATAGTTTTGATCTTTCTCTTATATTTTAACTATAGCTGGTTTTAGAATAAGCCATTTTGTAATGAATAAATGAATGAAAAAATGCATAAATAATTTACAGTCGTTTTCCTTTAGAGGAGTCTGTGTGTTTGCCTAATGTTCAAGGTTAGCAAATATAACCCTGGGGAATAGAAGTCTCATTTTAAACATCCTTTTATTTCTATTAATAAATGGGACCCTCAGGTCTACTAATAGAACTGCCTACAATGTTTGCTCTGTGGGATTGCCTGTGGCATGGTGGGTAAATGCTTTGCATTCTGGAGCCAAACAGGCTGGCCTCAAATCCTGGTTATTCTGTTTAATTAGGCGGGGGATTATGGCCTAATTACTCAACTTCTCTCGGACTCTGTTAAGGAGATAGCGAGAATAATAGTTGCTGTCTCTAAGGCAACAGGAGGAATTAAGCAAAGCAAACTTGGAGAACGTGAGTTTCCAGCAAGTGCTCATTGTTCTGACTTCTGGAAAAGGAGCAATACTGCTCAGCAGGGAGTTTGGTCACCATCGGTGAGTCGGAAGAACGCACGCACGGCATCTGCTCATCGCACTGCCGTCTGTGCTGGGGTTTGGATAAAAAGGTAACTGCAAGTTTTTGGTTTTGTTCTTATTCACGATCTAGTTTTGCCAACTTTGCTCTTCTCTATAATCTGCTCTTCTTGGAGACGCGCGTGGTGCACCAGGCGTTACAATGAAAATCAGGATTAGGAAGTTTGCATCCGGGCTCGCCAAGCACATGGTTTGGCACATTAGTTAGTTAGTATGGGTGTTTGGACTTGAGGCTCTATAAAGACAGAAATGCCGTATGTTTCCTGGAAATGAAGGACGGCATGGAGATGACCCATCACTGTAACAGTGTCCAAATGCAAACTGACCATCTTTCTTTTGATCTTGAACTATGGCAAGAAACTAACATGCATCTTTGATCCTGTGCTAGTGCCTAGAGAAATTATGAGGTCTTCAGGGTGGGATAATAGATCCTCATCAAGACTTCCAGCTTTAGAAAATTGTTTAATCTCCATTCTCAGTGGCTCCTGCTTTGATACAGCTGCGACAGAAAGGTCCCAAGTGCTACTGAAGACAGCTCATCAGTTCAGAACAAAGCTGATTATGTAAATTGCGTATTAAGATGCAGCTTCAATTTGTTTTTATTTTTTATTTTTTTTTTCCGGTGCTGGGGATCGAACTCAGGCCCTTGTGCTTGCCAGGCAAGCACTCTAATCACTGAGCCAAATCCTCAGCCCTGCAGCTTCAATTTAATCTGACTCTGTAAATAAATATCCCATTAACATCCATCTGTTGAAAGTCAGGTAAGTCATTCTCTAAGACTGTGTGGTTAGGGCTCCATTGAATGTTCTATAAATACTGACAGGAGAAGGATTAGGACACCCACATTCACTCTGTAGAACTTAATTTTTTTTCTTTAAGTGGCAAGTCAGCTATAAAATCCATTTAGAGCAAGAACAAGCTAGGATTGGCCAAGAAAGACACTGCATCTATTTCTGGGCCTGCTTGGAGGACACACGAAAGCTTTCTCTGATTGCTGTCACAGAGATCAATAATAATTATAGCTCGCCAATTCCCTCCAAAAATAAAAACTTTTCAGTTGATGAGAAGTTAACACTAAATTAGCAGTAGCTCTTTTTTGCTGCAGGGCAATTTACCCAGCCAGAAATGTCACTCGCGAGAGTTGTTTTTGCAGAATGGGCAGGTACAGCTCCCTCTCAGACTCTGGAGGGGTGGAAAATCCCATCCAGGCTCTGGAATGGAGGTGGGGTAGAGCGGTGCGAGCTTCCTCCAGAGGTGCCCTCTCTGCTTCAGGCCAGCAATTACCAATGGCCCTAAGCTCTAGGAAAAGCTTTTGGTATTTCCACAGTAGTGTGTCAACATCAGGTGCTCCCAGATCCAGAAGGTTGCTTTGTCTTATCTACCCAGGTTTTGTTAAGGTGAATTGCCAATCAGCTGCCTCAGAAGACGAAGAAACTCTTGTGTTTCTGGATGGTGCTGCTGCTTGTGCTGATGGGGAGGAGCTGAGGAGAAGGACTGGGAAAGAGTTGGAGACAGACTAGGATAACCCAACGCTACCTACGTACTCTAACCTTAAGGCACTGTTTTCCAAACTGTTACGGTTGAGGTCTAAATATCCCCCCAAAGCCTCCCCAAAAATCCCTTCAAAGCTGTGTATCGGTCAGTGCTCACTAGAGAAACAGATTTAATGTAAGATGTATAAATATATAATGATTTACAAGGTAGGCTTATAATGGCCACCCACAGAGGTGTGGAACAGTGCAACAGGGCTGTCTATGCACTGGAGATTCAAAGGACCCAGTCAGAGGTTGAGGGCCTGTGCCTTCTGTAGGACTGCGGGGTCCTGTGCAAGTCTGTATCAGGAAGCCAAAGGGTCTGTGATGGAAGCTGAGGAGTCTGCCCCAAAACCAAGAGATGACGTTGAAGATGAAGGCGAAGACTGGAGTGCTCCTAAGAAACAGACACCAGCCTTCCTTCTTTGTTCCCTTTTTATTCCATTCAGGCTACAAACTTATTTTTTTGGTGCCACTCACACCCAGGGTAGGTCTTCTGTTTTTGCTAAATCCATTCAGCCACACCCAGAACCATGCTAAACCAATCAGTTGGGCATTTCTTACTCAAACTGACACGGTCGGTTAACTATCACAGACTGCTTGGTTGCTAATGGGCTTTTGGGAAGTGGTTGGATCATGAGGACTCTAATCTGTGGATTAACCACGGATGAGATCATAATTTGACAGCATTATTGGGAGGTGATAGAAACAGGAGACGGGACCTAGTTGAAGGAAGTAGATTATATGGCTGTGACCTTGGGGATCATATCTCTTCACTGGCCCTTTCCTATCTAGTTCTCACAAGCTTTCCCATTCTGCTCCTTGGCTGCCATGAGGTGAACCATTCTCCTCCACATGACCTTCTGCCGTGTTCCGTCTCACCCTGGGCCCAGAAGCAGCTGAGTTGAACGACCATGGAAACCTTTGAAACTATGAGCAGAAAATAAATAAAATAAAATAAAATAAAATACTTTCCTAAGCTGTTTTTCCCAGGTATTTTGTCATAATGATGGAAAGCTAACACACTGTTGATCACTTTTCATGGTAAAAGTGACCATTATACCTGGGTAAGACATTATCCCTGGAAGGGCGTGAAGCAGAGCCCCTTCAGCCAAGGCTAACTAGGTCCAAGGCCACTAGTATAAAGAATACTTTCATTTGTATCACAAAAAAGGAGACCTGTTTGGGCAGAAAAATCTAAAAAATGCACTCTTTCTTCCAAGCTGATGAAACCCTGAGTCACAGCCCATAGATTCTGAAGGAAAAGATGTGTCCATTCTCCATCCTCCACTTCTCCAAGTTCGAGGCCAGGCCATCTGTTCTGCTCTTCCTAATGCAGGGATGAGCTTAAAGCTGGCTCCTCCTCTTTCCCTTTCTTCCTGTTTTATAGGTAGGTATGACACCTGGAGAAAAAGCAGTCATCTTACAACAAGGAAGCAACTTGTTCAGGAGGGTGGAAAGAAAGATTGGCAGAGCGTACACCCTGAATGACATTGCTGAATTCCTACACTAGCCCTGGACTAAATCTGAACTTCTTGTTAATGAGAAAGATAAATCCTTATTTTAAACTACTATTACGAGTTCTGTTACTTACAAACAAAATGATTCTAATTAAAACAGGGAATGAGAGAGGTAGCAGAGCCTTGATAGGCAACTAGTAGGGGAGTCTGATTTCCGGTTCCTGGAAAGCTAATCTTCACAAACTGCACTCATACCTCCTTTACTATTGGTCTTTACGATCCCCTTTCTCAGTGTTCACTGAGGACCAAATGACCCACTCCACACGTGTAGTGTGTCTTTGCAGAATTTCCTTTAGTTTTCGTTCCCAGGATTGTTTTTTCTGTACTATCACCATGAGTTTTGAATGAATCAAAGGTACAGATAGAGTGAGGCATCACGGAGATTCAAAGTAAAATTCAGAAGTGGTTTCATGGGCAGGAATGGGGTAAAAACACGTCAGCATGGTGCAGAAGCTAACACCCCAAGGCCAGCTATCCTCGCGGGCATGTTCTCTATGAGATCTATGTGCACCCTTTCAGCACTGGCGGTCTGAAGTACCACTAGACAGTGTAGGCAAATAGCATCTCGTGTCCTGGATCCTCTCCTACATGAATAGACAAAGGTGGATGTGAGTGCTTATGTTCTCATGTAGATGCCTGTGTGTGCAGGAATGACCATAGGTAAGACCACAACATGCATAAAGTCTACTCTTCTGTGTCCCTTTTCTGCTACGTGTCTTGTCCCACCACCATTCAGATCGACTTTTAGTGTCTTTGTCTTTGCAGCAGTTAGAATAGAGCCAGTAGTGAACAAACCCAATTCTTCATTGCTTACACTAGTTATAGGTTTGCTTCTTGTTTATGCTGAGTGTCTTTTGAGGCTAGCCGGGGACTCTACATCATCATTATCCTTGTCGCAGGGCCCTGGCTTTCAGAAGGACTGTACGTGGCACATTCCCTCATCACTGTAACAGAAGGAAAAGACCTCTAGGCAACTCTGTACAATGGAAATATAATTTGAGCCACAAATGTGAGTTACATATACAAGTGTAAATTTTCTAACCATATTTATTATAAAGGTAAAAAGAAAGAAAAGCAAAGCTAATTTTAGTAATGAATTTTATTTTACCTCATACATATTGTAATTTTAGCATATGAAACATTTAAAAATGTTAATGAGTTTATGCACACACTGTTCGGTACAGAGTCTGTAATCCAGTGTATATTATGCTCATACACATCTCAGTTTGAACTAGCCACACGTCAAGTGCTCACTGTCACATGCGGTTAGTGATTACGACACTTGATAGTGTACTTTGGGCCTTCTACCCGATTACATGTTCAGTCTAGTGGTGAGTAACACATGCTTCTGCTGCTGACAATCACTGGATAGAAGTGGCCACGTGCCACCACCTAACCACAGGAAGCCAGGAGGAGCGCTTCCGCCTTGTGTCTCAACACACAGAGGGGTGAGAGTGGTGAGGAAACAGCAGCCATGACCAGCAGGCCCAGCCAGCTCTGCCTCTCACTGGGACATCCCACCAGAGTGGGCGAGGAGTAGGTGCCAAATATGCCCAATCTTGCGGTATTTGACCCAGAAGATGCTAGTGCTGTATTCTTAAAAAAAAAAGAAAAAAAAAACCTCTGGAGTTAGTAAATACTAACAAATAGTGGTAACTGGGTAGGCCAAAGGGTGGGGGCTCAGGAAGGAGGGGAGAGGCTCCTGCAGTAGGAGGTTTTCCATTCGTCCCTGATGTTTGCCAGTACCCTCGGCTTTCTTTCTGGATGCCTTATTGGGGTTCCCTGAGCTCCCCTCCTTTACCATTTGGGACACCATGACTAGAAGGCGAGAAGCATAGTGATACCTAAACTTTACAGACCGTAAGGTGAGATACAGTTACTACTTTTTGCAGTTTTAAAAATATTTTAGTGGTACATTTTAGACATACATAATGATAACATTCATTTTAGGGAGTTTGTACCTGTACATGATGTATTTTGCTGCTTCTTTTTTCCCCGTTCTCCTCCCCTCCTTTCAACTGCTCTTCCCCTCCTTATGTACGAAAGCTTTGTTTCCATTCTTTTCCTTCTCTTCTCTTTTTCTTCTTGTTTCTTCCTTCCTTTCCCCCTCCTCTCCCTTGTTCCCCTCCCCATTTGAACAATTTCTTCCTTTTCCCATTATAATGCATTGTAGTCCTTCTTTACACTTTCAGTTTCTCACACCAGAGAAACAATAGTTATTTATTTGTACTGGGAACTCTTGGTGGTCTAGAACATGGTTTATGTTTCCTTGAATATCTGTGAACCAGGTGACAGTACCTAGTACATAAGTTAGGTGCTTAGTAAACCTCCAAATGAATAAATCTACAATACCATTGCTAAGTGCTTAGATTCTTCAAGGTGCTAAGACAGAGTCAGCCACGTAGTTGACCTTGTAGCTGTTTTAAAGGGCATTTGAGCGAGTCATGGACATGCCTGTTGGTGACACATCTCTGGGTATTCAGGCAGACTTGGGCTTTATAAAATGTCCACTACAAATGGCTGCCTATTGTTTTAAAATGTAAGTTTTATTGTTATTAATGAATGGTGAGGCTATCAGAAAATTAAAGTATATGAATGTCATTGAAAAGACAGTTTGTTACTCACTGTTCCCGAGGGAAGGGGCCATGCCAAGGCCACAGGAGGTGGCATGAGGGTCAGGCAGGAGGCAGAGGGAGCGAGGGGAGGACACGGCTGGAGCCTCAGCTGTGGTTTCCATGGGCAGGCAGGGCAGGGTGAGCAGACTGAGGGATTGGCTAGTTCAGAGAATTGCAGCAGGGTGTGGGGTACAGAGGCTTTCTCTGGGTGCCTGACATCGGCCCTGGGTCCTCAGGGCAGAGAAGACTGACTCAGAGCATGAGAGCCGTGTCAGAGCTCTGGGGAGGAGCTGGAGCTGGGCTTTGGGTTGGTGTGTTTGCCGACGTGGCATGCGTGCAGGAGATTCTTTGCTACCTCTAGGAAGGAGCTGGCTCTGGGGCCCGGAGTCTCTCTAGGGTCAGCAAGACCCCAGATGGCAAAGCATCAGAAACACAGAAAATGAAGCAGACAGAAAATAAAAAAGCATGATTAATCCATATATAAATGACTCTGGTGAGTTGAAAGGTGCCATTTCAGTCTCCCAGGGCCCAAGAGAAAACTGGGTCTTACATGCCCTTTCCTTGTAAGTGTTCAAAGTGATCTTTATCACTTGTCTAAGGGATTGAAGGGCAAAAAATGAAAACCCAGATGTCAGAGATCTGAGTTGCATTTGTGACCTTAAGCGAATTCTTTGCCTTCCCTAAGAGGATCCCTAAGAAATTTCTGAATTTTTGATTAAAATACACAGGCAGGAGGACTACAAGTGAGAGCTCAGCCTGGGAAACTTAGCAATTTAGCGACAGCCTGACTCAAAATAAAAAATAGTATTGTCTAAAAACTGAGGATGTAGCTTGTTATAAAGGGCCTGGGCTCAATCCCCAGTACAAAAATTTAAAAAAAAAAATCCACAACTGTGGTGGTACACAACTGTGTATTTTGTCGATGCTCAGAGAATTGTACACACAAAGGCCAAGTATTACTGTATATACACTGACCTCAACAAATTGGATTAAAAATAAACAAGTAAACAGAGCTGTCCCACCTGTCCAAGGAGGAAATGGAGGTTCATTCATTTTCCTCCTTTTTCACTGTAACTCGTAAACAGACACACATTTGGGGTGAGAGACCAAATGTAGGGGAGTTGGATACTAGGAGGAATATGAGGTGTTAACTGCCAGTGCTCCACATTTTAAATGCCATGAAATGATCTTTATCTCCCCACAGGGCAGCTAGAGGGTCAAAAAAAAAAAAAAGCTGAATATTCTTGAAGCCTGTGGCATTTGTGAGCATACTGAGCTCCAAGAATCTCTCTGAAGGATATTAGATGTCTCGGCAATAGATCCTCCAGAAATTAAGCAGGACCTGCTGTTACCTGGGAAATGTTGACACACCATTTGGGTGTCCCTTGAGCTTTTCTGTAACTCCTAAACCCGTGGGCCACTCAACAAAAATGCAGCACTCAGTTCACTTAGAAGATAAAAATAAACTCAAAAGATGCGAGTGTCTCAGTACATCCCACAGAGTAGGGGATCTGTGAGTATGGTAACTAGCATGCAAATCTCTTAATATGGTTGTATCTAGAGCTAAGGACAACGGCAACTTTACTGCCTCCTGAGTCACAGAGAGTGCAGGCTCAATGTGCGGCGCCCTGGTGGCAGCCTGGTGCTCTAAGTGAGGCTGGCCAAGGCATTGTTCCTGGTATGATCGCAGCAGACTGGCTACATTAGCTGGCACTGGAAAAAGTACACTTCAAATGTGTATTTTCACTTGAAAATATCTTTAACGGTCAAGAAAAATTCCTCATATGCACATTCAGTTATCAGTCTAACAATAACAAAAAGGATATTCCCTGCTGGAAGGAAAAATTGAACAAATGAAAATATTAACAATAAATGAATAATGTTATAGCTGATATTTATATGATGCTTAATATGTGCCAGGCATTGATTGGTCCATGCTGATTTACTTTTTTTTTTTAACCACAATCCTACAAAGTAGTACTAGTTTTATTTCCTCTTCATGGATGAAAGCAATTGACATTAGGCAATTTGTGCATAGGTCATGGAACTAGCAAATGATGGAGTTGGGATTTGAACCTAAGCAGTATAAATCCAGAATACTTGCTCGTAATCCCAGCCACCTGAGAGCAGGGAACGTGCGCCCAAGCTAGTTACTTACGCTTCAGTCTGTATTAATACATGCTGAGAGTCTCTGCAGGGAGTCGTGGCATATCAGGCTCTAAAAGTCAACCCTCTGGAGTCCTAACACAGCTTTTAAATACAAAAAGGCGTCAGTGGGTCTTTTGGATCCTCAAATTACAATTCTCTAGAACCAGAAGTCCTCATGCAACACTAGAAATCGTAGGCACCCAAAATTCCTCCGTGGTGATACTGGTGAAGCCTCCCTGCAGCCTCAAAGCTCCTTGTTTATTTGTGGTTCAAAAGTTTGGTTGCTGAGCTCAATCAGTTCAGACTTCAGTATGTTGAAGTAAGAAAATCCCTCAAATCTCAGGAATTTAGAAGACGAAGGTTTATTTTTCATGCGTGTTACGTACCCGTAGGTCATAGGTGTGGGCAGATGCTCACGTGGTACATGCCTATCCCAGTTGCCATGTGGTGTCTGTTTATAGAAATCGTTCAGGGACCCATCCTGGTCAATTGCCATGCCAGAGGAAAAGAATGCCCTGGAAGCTCTTGTACCTGCAATTAAAGGCTCTGTCTGAAAATAGCAGCTAATTCCTGGTCTAAACTGGTGGCACGGCCCTGCCCAGCCACCGGAGACTAGGAAGTGAAGTCATAGCATTGGCCAGAGGACCAAGGAGAAAGTGGTAGTTGGGAGATAGCTTTAATGACCACCGGAACAGACCCATTGGTCTCATCAGAATCTGCTCAGAGCTTCGTAGCACAGTGAATGGGGATCAGTGCCGAGCTTTATTGAGTCTGACCTAAATGCATTAGGTCAAAGAGTATTCAGTGTAGCTGGTTGTTTTTCTGATATCAGTGCCTACTTCTGCCATTTTCCTCTGCTTCCCTTTTGCCTTTATTCTCATCCACCTTTCAGTTCCTGGAATTGTAACAGTGATGCTCTATGATGCTCTGTTGTTGACACGAGGTGAGTCTTCAGAGCAGCTTTTGTTTGTAGTGAGTGAAAGGGCTGAGCAAAGTCATGATTTCGAGGAATGAAGAACGAGAAATATTTGTAAACATTTCAGGTACAACACGTCTACTGATTGTGCTCTTAAAAAAGGGGGCTCTGGAGGTCTCCTTCCTAAACCTTCATGCAGTAGAGTCGTTTCATTCTGACTGTGATACTTTCGGTGTGTGCAAGGTGCAACTTTTCACCCAACAGGGACTTTCCTTCAAATGTGATTCTGGACTGACATGGAATAGCACAGGCGCTAATTCTCAGTGTGGCTGACTGGGGGGAAAGGCTGAACTGAAACGTGATTAATCTTGGTGTGCTTTCCCCAAGGAAGAGGAAAGGAGACTGGCTTTGTAGTCACACAGATCTGGATTCAAATTCTAGTGGCACATTTTTTTAGCCTGTGATCTTGGGCAGAACCAATTCTTTATCTTCAGTCTCAACAAGGGGTGAAGAGTTTGTTCTCTTTAAAAAGGCAGAAAATAAGGAAAACACTAATCTGCCGTGACCTTGTCTTTGATTCTGACATGTGAGAGTTATATTACCAATGAATCTGTAAGTCCTCTGCTGAAGCCCGATAATTGGAGCCTCCTAAACACATGTTAACATGGATCTGTTACCTCCCCTTCTTTAAAGAATCATGGCTAACATATTCCAACATGTGCCTTAAATTTAAGAGGTCAATAAATAGAGATCACTAGAATGAAGAATTTCAAAGAAATCTGTGTCAAATAGTCTGATGTTAAAAGTGATGCTGTCATGATAGTGAGTTGCCAACAGCCCGATCTTAAAGTTATAACTCGTGAATGCGTCAGAAAAAGCAGGAAGGGAAGTGATAGCTCTTATTCTTTCCTTAGCGAAGAGAGACAGCATCGCTGCTGAGTGAATACACACTTTGCACTTTCCAGAAAATGGATTTAAACCATATTTCTTGTTTTCCATTTCATTAGAGGGAAGGGATAATAGTGACATATTGCTCAAATAGACTTATGAGTTCTGAGTAAATGAGTAAAGCATCAAAAATCAGATTGATACCAAAGCAAAGATCCCTTAAATTCTGTAGGCTTCCTTCTCCACTCAGAGTTATCTAATCCTGGCAGCCCACCTACTCATTCTCATCGTGGCTGCGGCGACAGAGATGAGAACAGCACTCTCCCCTCCCTGGGAAGGGCACTTCCAATGGACACCGGATTCTGGTCTCTCAGACTTTTTTAAACCCCCATCGGGGTGATAGATGGAATACCTAGAAAATAGTTTCTCAGAATGTAGCTCCAGGATCTTCTGACTGAAAATCACTTAATGACTTGAAACCCCTACAGATGTGATACAGGAGCTGGAATTTTTACAAGTTCCTAAAAATACCGGTGTTTGAAAACTGTTGACTTAGTGCCTATGTTTGAAATGGTTTCTAAAGTCCATTATCAGCAAACAGAAGCAGCGCTCTTGGGAGACTTGTGAGAACTGGGGGTAGATAGTTCTAAAACTAGACCTAGGGCAGAAAGCTTCCTTAAATCCAAGCGGTTACCTACTTCCCTCCAATTTTGTGCTTAAATCCCCAATAAACATCCTGAACAAGCAGTTATTTGTTGGGGATTTGCCTGTTTTTCTTTTGCATCAGTTCATTATCTTACAACTTTTCAAGGACTGATTTTTCACAGGCTCTGTCTTTCCCCTCTAATTGTAGATAATTCTTGGCCGTGTCTTGGCACCTCCCGTGTTTTATCTAGTGCCTGGCACATAGTCTGCCAGTTCTGTTGGAGACTCCAAGACGCCTTGCAGGAGATCTCCACCTCTGAGTCTCCTGCTCCATCTCCCCATGCCTGCCATTGTGCCACCACACAGTAGGCGCCAGGAATTGCAGGCAGATCCATCGATCTTCCTGAGGACAACGGCCTCATCTATCTCTCTAGGGAGAGCTGCTCCTGCGGGCAGGCCCCTGGGGACATCCGGGATTCCTCCAGAGATGGCTGCTCCCACGTGGTTTCCCAGTAGGTGACACTAACTCTAACCTCCTGCTTGATGCCTCGTCTTGGATGTCTGGGGGTGTCTCTAACTCGGTGCCCCCAAACACAGCCTCTTGTCTTCCTTTAGCCCTTCTGGGGCAGTGCAACTCCAGGCTTCCAGATGCTGGGGGCCCAAACTTGGGCGTGGCCTTTGATACCATTCTTCCTCCTGAAGCCCATATCTCATCAACTGCAAATTCCACACACTCCATCTTCAAATCATACCCAGAATCTGAGTGCCTCTCTGCACCCAAGATGAGAACACTTGTCCTGACCACCATTTTCTCTCTCCTGCCTCTTGAAAGTGGCCTAATAGCTAGTCCCCTGGATTCTAACCTTCCCTCCACTCCAGTCTGTTCTCGATACAGCAGCCAAGATAGTTCTTCTGAGAATTTAAGTTAGATTATACCACTGTGTTGCTAAAAAACCCTATAGCCCCCATCTCATTTCTCCCAGAATAAAAGCCAAATTTCAAAATCAGGCCCTTCCCTACCCATGTGACACCATCTTCAGCTCCTGTCCTTGCTCAGTTTGCCCCATGACCTTGGACTCCTCGCCATTCACACCGGGCACCTCCCCTTAGCAGCTGGCTCTGCGTGCAAATTTTTCTTTAAGAGCTCCATGGATGACACTCTTGCTGCTTTCATTTCTCTGCTCAAACATCATCCTCGCAGTGATTTCCTCCCTCACTGCACAATTTAAAACATCACCAGCCTACAAACACATGTAGTCTTCTCACCCAATCCTGATTTTCCCACAGCACTTGTCACATTTTAATTTATCATATTGTGAAAATTACTTGTTTTTTCTGCTTATTGG
Organism: Hystrix cristata; assembly: GCA_004026905.1. Lineage (NCBI taxonomy): Eukaryota > Metazoa > Chordata > Mammalia > Rodentia > Hystricidae > Hystrix > Hystrix cristata. Next base: position 86,813 of record PVJO010001500.1, on the reverse strand, counting down.
TCTTGTCTTTTCCCAGATAAAAGCCGGGTAGAGATTTCTTGTCTGCTTTGTTCACTGATGTTTTCTTAGTGACTGGACTATTAAGGAACTATTGGAAAGAGAGGAAGGAAAGGAGGAAGGGAAGGGGAAGGACAAAGAAAGGAAGGAAGGAAAGAAGGACAGAAGGGAGAGAAGGAGGGAGGGAGTGAAAAAGGAAGAGAGGAAGGTTGGAAATCCTAAATGTTAGAACAGAGGCTGTGGGACTGAGATCGACATAAATTCACGTGGGACAAGGAGAGGTGAAGAGCACCCAAATTTTGCAAACCAGTAAGGGAGGCATTTCTCACACACCGATTCTTTCTGAGCAAGCTCGGTACGAGCGGTCTGTGGTGCCTGGTCACATTGATTTAATGGTTTCCCGCCTAGTCAAATCTCCGTCAATTACCATCTGTGTTGTCACCTGTCAGCCATGTTGAACAGTGAATGGTTTCTTTTGGCTCCTTGTCCGGCCCTCAAAGCTTTGGGCTTTGTGCTGTGACATTCTGAGGGAGGGTGGAAGGAGATCAGAACCTAAATCCAGGTGGAAAGAGTGTTTTTACTGGGGGCCAAGTGTCACCATTGAAGGCACACCCTGGGAACAAAGACCTTCTTGGAGGTGCTGGCTGATGTGAGCCCGAAGCAGAAGCTTGCATCCCATCAGTCCCGACCTGGGAGGGGCCGCTGCCTGTAGAACGAAGTTAGATCCAGGAAAGATGTGAAAAGGGGCCAGAGGTAGCTCAGTGATAGAATACATGCTTAGCATGCATGAGGCCCCCAGTTCAATCCCTAGCACCAAAGTACAGAGGAAAAGGTACAAACAAGTGATTCCTGACTACTGGCAGCATCCCTGTATCAGCACTCAGCAGCACTCCTGGGTGTTAACCAGGAGAATCTGGGATCAGCACAGGTCCCACGGGGTGGATTAGAGGTGAGCTCATCTTACTAGTACTGCTTAGATGCCCAGTGAGTCTTTGCTGGGTAGGGTCTAAGTACACATCTGTTCTATGGTTTGGTTTCCTTCTTGCCCCGAGCCGAGTCATTAAAGGGCTTCTGTAGCTGGGCTTGGTGGTGCACACCTGTAATCCTGCTACTCTGGGAGGCTGAGGCAGGAGGATGAAAAGTTTGAGCCAACCCTGGACAATGTAGCAAAAACTTGTCTCAAAATACAAATTTTAAAAAGGACTGGGGATGTAGTTCATTGTGAAGTCCCTGGGTTCAATTTCCAGTACAAAGACAAAAATATACCAAAAAAACCCTAATTAATTAACTAAGTCAAATTAAAAAAAATTAAAAGAGTCTATATGGTTCCAAGAGGCAAGGACTACAAATGAGGTTGGTTCGTTTGGGTGAAAGTGATCGAAGGGCTGGAGATGTAGCTCAGTGGTAGCGTGCTTATTTACCATGTGCAAGGCCCTGGGTTCAATCCCCAGCAAAAAAGAAGAAAGAAAGAGAAAGAAGGGGCAGAGAGAGAGAGAGAGAGAGAAAGAGAGAGAAAAGAAGAAGAGGAGGAGGAGGAGGAGGAAGAAGAAGAAGAAGAAGAAGAAGAAGAAGAAAGGAAAACAAAAGAAAAGAAAAGAACATGATTGTGGCTTTAAGATGTGGTCACAAGTTCTTTGGCACACATTTCATCAAGAGCTGGGATTTTTGTCCCACTCTGGAATCTGAGTGTGTTCTGTGACCAACAATATCTCAATAGGGTAAAGTAGAATGATGCTACATGACTTTAAATTAAATGTCATGCATCTTACATCTCGTTTGGGTAAAAACTCATTCTTGGGTCCCGAGATGCTTTATAAAGTCTGACTGAGACCACCCTGAGAGAGTGGTCATGTGAAGAGTCTCCAAATGAAGAGCTCAGAGAGCAAATTCATCCCTAACCCTTCCAACCCAGCTCCAGGGCATGAGTGAGGAAATCCCCTTGGAAGTGGGTACTCCAATCTCAACTCTCACCTCTGTCTCCTGCCCCACACTCCCATCCCCACCTGGGAGTCAGCCCAGATGAGACCCCAGATGTCATGCAGCCCAAACCTTCCCTGCTGGGGCCTTTTGAAGTCCTGACCTAAGAATCCTTGAGCACAAATGAGTGCTATTTTATGCCACTAAATTTGGGGTAGTTTTGCAGCAATAGCTTGTTGGGACAATGATGTATGGGAAAATACAAACTTGGAGTCAGAAAGACATCAATTCAAATGCCAGTTCCCATCAGGCTAACTCTCCAACCTTGGACGGGGTCTGATATGCTTTTAAAGTGGGAATAATATTTATTTCTGCATTTCGAGCTGATAAGAGGATTAAGGGAAGCAAAATATGTCCAAGGCCAATCATGTAGTAGGAGATTGAAAGAACATTAGTTTCTCTTTTTATCCCTTTCCTTGCACCTAAGGAAGAATGAACAATACCCCTGTGACTTCTGTCTGAAATGTAAGTGTGTCCAATGAGTAGTGTATCCCAGGATGGGCATGCTGCAGTCAAACTGCGTGCACACTTATCTCTCTGAGCTTTCTACCTCCCCAGGGCTCTGAGTTTCCTCCTTTCCCAGGGCTCTGAGCTTCCTACCTCCCCAGGCCTCTGAGCCTCTTTTGGCAGGGCCTGCTCCCTACCAGCTTGGACGAGATCGGGTCCATTCAGGGTGGTATGGATGCAGATTCCCTACAAACTTAAAACTTAGAGCTCAGAGCCAGTTGGAAGCAGGCTCCCAGTTTCTTGATATGTGTCGTCAAAAATATTTTGGAACAATGTCTGTAAGCAGAATGTTGCGTCTGCACGCGTGACTTCATAGAGGGATAAGGGAACGTGAAAAATTGTATGCGTAGGAATTAAACCTGATTTTAAAGTCAGCTATCAAAAAAAAAAAAAAGGTCAGCTATCAGAGAGACCCAGACTCTGGCACCTGACTGCCTGGGGCCAAATCCTACCTCTATCTATTATTGGCTATGTGATTCTATGCAAATTGCATAACCTCTCTGTGTCTACCTCTCTCCATCTACAAAAAGGGAGAAAATAATAATACCTACCTCAAAAGCTTGTTGTGATGAATAAACGCTATACATAACGCACTTGTAGCAGTGTCTGGATCATGGGGCTCCTCAAAGGCTAGTCCATGGGCCAGGAGCATCTATACCAACAGTGAACTTGAAAGAAATACCGGAATTTCGGGCCCCAGCGCAGGTGGACCAAATTAGAATCTGCATTTTAACACAATCCCCAGTTAAAACTTGAGAAAGACTGTTCTAATAACCTGCAGCTATTATTATGACATGAAAGACAATTACGACATTGTCATACATTTAGAAAACAGCATTTTACAAAAACTCATGCAGGGAGTTTTACAAAATGGCATGGCCTTGGGGATCCGGCCAAAAGAAAGACAATGTTGGAGCCACCACACAGGTCCAGCAGCATCCTCTTCTTTTTCCTTTCTCATTGTCTTTTGTCCTTCAACACTTCCTCTCTGTGACTTGCAGGCTAACCCTTTACGAGGTGATTCCTGGCTTGTTTCTGGGCCTCATTGTGTGGTTCAAACATTGCTCATTACCCAAAGCTTATGCCAGGAAAGGGAAATGGCATCATCCATGGTGTCCTGGGGTGTGGATCAGAGACAGACACCCTTGTCTTATCTATCGGTGCACCTGTAATTCTATCTCAAACTAGAAACCCATGAAGGAAACGTGCCTTCCTTTGTGGACCGCTTTATTCAGCCTCACCGGTTAACACCTCTGCCGCTCTCATACAAACACAACTATCTTTATCTATTTGTAGAAATGTTTTCTGAGGAACGCATACCTCTGCTCACTATGAGCGTCACTGTGGTGACAGCTATTTGGACAGATTTTAGAAGGAAGAGAGTCATTACGTGTAAAATTATTGCATGCTGACTTCTCATTAAAATTTCATTAATGCCTTTTCTGAATGTGTTGTATCTGATACTGTAAAAACATATCACTGTATTATATTTTCACTAAGGTTGTTCACTAATTTAATAGGAGTGTTTTAATACCTTCTCAGTGGATGCAGGAAAAGGAAATGCAGATTGATTGAATTAGGGAAAAACCTGACACTGTATTTTGCATGCCCCATCCCAGTTCCACACCTCACTAACTCTACAGAAATCAGCAATGAAAGCAAGAGAGAGGCTGGGGAATTAGCTCAGTGGCTGCAAGCGCAAGGCCTAGCACCCCTAACGAACTAAATAAATAAATAAATAAAATAAAATTTAAAAAGCAGGCGAGACTTAGAGATAATTCTGAGAAAACACCTAGGAAATTCATGGATTTACAATGGGAATCTCAGGCCTCCTGGGGCAGAGAGCATGTGACGTCTCCCTCCTTTCCCGCAGATTCTTTGCTGGCCTGGTTGTGGTGGCTGGGTCTTGCCCAGGTGCTGGAGGCAGGCTGCGGCCAGCCACACTGTTCTCTGGCCCGTAGGACCAATTTGGGTGCCAGGGAGGCAGGACATGGGCTGCAGCAGGGTCAGGCTCCCCCTCATCTATTCTGCACAGAGGGACTCAAGCCCTCCTCCACAGACTTTGCCTGGCCTCTTCTGCCTCAAACAGCAACAGCCTCCTGAGATGCTGCAGATGTGAAACAGCACGAAACAGAAGGGAGGAAGAGACCACAACCTCACAAGGCACCCGTGTTCACCCTCCTCCTCCTCCTCCTCCCACTGTGGCTTAATGACTCCACTGTGGGCAAGAAAAATGCATGTCTTTATGTCCCCAAAGGGAAGCATTCAAATTTGCAGAGCTCCTGTCACAACACACAGGAGTCCAAAGATTTTCTGGACCAAACGGTGTCTCTCAATGCAGATGTTATGGTTTTAATATAACAAAAAATGCAGTGACATCAAGGGCTAACAATAGCTCCCATCATTCATCCTTTCAAACTATGCGTGCATATTTAGTAAAGGAACAGAGTCACCGGGGAGCACCAGGCGGGCTGCTCCATTATTCAGGTTATTATGGAATCATCAGTGTTTACTTTCTTATTCTAGTTTTCCAATTAGTGGGAAAGCAATGGCAATAGCCAGGCTTGGGGTCTCCAGAGAGATGCCTGAAATTTTACATGCAATTTAAAGAGACAGGAAGAGTTATCAGGGTTAAAACTTATGCTAACCTTCTCTTTTCACTGGAGGATTTTAGGTAGAGACATGTAGATGTGTGGTTTTACCTAGAAATGCTGCTGGAAATTTCACCATGGCTTCTATAAATTATACTCATTCCTCCTTCTATCCCCTGATGGAGAAGAGCACAGGGGGATTCTGCCCAGGGGGATTGTCAGTGCTTTCTGGCATCGGTGGCTGTATGATCAGCTGTTTCCCACTTTGAGCTCAAAGAACCATTCCTCTGCCCTTGGGTGTTCCTGTCCCTGGGCTCTGGCCACCATGTCTGCCCCACTCTGCTCCTGCCTGGTGTCTTTGGTGGCGAACTCCTCACCTCTGTCTTCAGCCACCACACCTGATGTATCGCCTTCCTCTCAGGACTCCAAGCTGGAAGTACAAGAAATCTGCGAATAGACCTTATCTTTCTTCTCTCTCTGCCTCTCCCTCCCCTTCTCTTCCTTCTCCTGGTACTGAGATTGAGCCCAGGGCCTTCACATAGAGCTACACATTCCTAGCTCCCCTCTATTTTTTTTATTTGGAGACAGGGTCTCGCTAAGTAGCTAAGTTTCCCAGGCTGGCCTTGAGCTTGTGATCCTCCTGCCTCCAACTCGCAGAGTGCTGGGATTGTAGGCGTGCATCAGCACACCCCCTTCCCTTGCTTCTTAAAAAATATGGTAGGCTGACATCTGATCAGAAGAGCAATTCATTTTAGAAAGTGTCGTTAATGCAAAATGTAACAAAAACCACCATAATAATCCCACTGCCCCCAAAGAACCATTTTTCACCCTTTAGTGATAGTTTTCATAAATATTTATTAGATTACTTTCTTTTCTTGAGAGCACATCATGAGCTTTTCTTATGTCACTAACAATTTCCTACAGTGTAATTTTAAATGACAGAACAGTATTTTATACATGGATATTTCGTTATTGTTTTAAGGATAATTGTTTATTTTTACCCATTTAAGTGGCTTCCAACATTTCTGTTGTATAAACTGCAATGATGACTGTCTTTACACTAATCTGCTATTATTTCCTTAAGATGAATTCTTGGCAACAAAAAGAAAGAAAAGCTAAATTCTTGGAAGTGCAATTGCTGAAGTAAATAGCATGCATATTTTGAAAGGTTTTGACCAACACTGCCATTTTAACCTCCATGAATATTGTGCCAGTTTCCTCTTGCCCACCAAGCAATTGTGTCCTTCTGACCCCTCCCTATTCCAGCAGGGTAAAGCCCCAAATTCTTAGGGCAGAACCGGGCCTCTTCTCCTTAGCTGTACACAGTGCAGCCTCTCATTCATTCCCGGCTAAGCAAGGCGGGGACCACATAAAGTGAATGAGGAACCCAGCGTGCAAAATACAGGGTCAGACTCATTCTTTATTTCACGTTTTCCATCATGGATTCTTTGTGTTAATTTTTATTTCTAAAAGACATTGTGTCAATATTTTAATTCGTATGCTTAAACTAATTAAAATTTAAGACGTTTTGCCTTAAAAGAAGGTATGTCGTAGTCTGAGTGGATTGTTATAACTGAATATCTTAGAGGGGGTGGCTTATAAACAGCAGAAATATATTTCTCATAGTTCCGGGAGTTGGTCCAAGATCCAGGTGCTGTTGGGCTCGTGTCTGCTGAGGATTTAGTCCGTCACTCACTGCCACCTGCTCACAGTGTCTTCACATGGTGAAGGGGGCAGAGGGGGGCTTTTGGTCTCTTTTCTAAGGACCCAAATCCCATTCACACGATTGAATACCTCTGAAGGCCCCACCTCTTGATACCATCATCTTCGGGGTTCAAATTTTAATCTAGGAGTTTTGGAAGGGACAAGCATTAGTCCATTGCATTTTTGCATTAAAATACTACTATCTTGGTTACTGACTTTCTTAGTGCCCCCTTAAATTTGTATCTAAATCAAATGCCTCGTTCTCCTCCCCTCCTGGCTGGTCCTGTCCGGTTTGCAGGGTCCTCTGCAGTTGGCTGCCACCTGTGGTCCAGGTCTTGCCCGAGTTGTTCCGCATGCACTGAGCAGCCACTGAGTAGTCGGTCCTCTTTCTGAAACTGGAAATTTGTCTCATCCCTTGCAAATGCTTGTGATGGAAATGATGACTGTGAAGCTGGGCCTAGCACTTGCCCCGTGCGCCTCTTTCCTAGTAGGTGTCTAATGCTTTGGAAGCAGGAGTGAGTGATTCAGGGCAAGAGAAAGGGGATGATGCTTTTAACCTTTTCATGGGCAGAGATTGAGTCTTGGCCAGGAGGTTGAGTAGCATCCCAGTAAACCTGCCTTTCCTCCTCCCTCCCTCCCTCCCTCCCTTCCTTTCTTCCTTCCTTCCCTCCTTCCATTGTTTCTTCCCTCCTTCCTTCCTCCCTTTCTTTCTTCCTTCTTTCCTACTCTTCTTTTCCCTCTCCCTCCCCTCCTCTTCCCTCTTCTCCCACCTTACCAATCCCCACAGGCATCTCCTCTTATGGTCTCAGTAATTTAAATTTTTCATTTAATAGTAACAACAATGACAATGACAATAGACACTGTTACTGAGCACTCACTATATGCTCAAAAGAACATGGTTAGGAGGTGACGAAGTCTTCATTAAACTTGGTGCCTTGGTCATGGAGGGCTGGGATTACACACTATGGTTCTTGGTTCTACCTACTGCATTCGGAGCCTCAGCTGGCTATTTTGGGACTAAGAGACTTTGGACAAATTACTGAGGCTGCCCTTAGCCTCAGTTCTTTCAGCTGTAAAGTGGGAACGAGAGTGCCTACCTTATGGGAGGTGCTTTCAAATACGGTAGCAACATGGTGCCTAATACATGATAAATGATGACTGGAGGTTAGTGAGGCAGAAGTGGTGGTTAGCCCCCAAAATGTATTCTCTCCGCCTTGTGGTACTAGAATCTCCTTATCCTTTTAGCTGAGCATACGGCTAACCTGAATCAAGATTTCTTCTCCCAGCACCTGCAAGTCAGTGCTGCCACCTGGTCCCAATCCCAGAGTGGGAGGGGCCCCAGAAAGCATCTTCATTGTTGCACAATGTGTGGTCTGAGGCCCGAAGGCATCACCTGGAGGCTGCCTAAAATGCAGAATCTGAGACTTCGTAGCCCTACAGAATCAGAGCCAGAATTTAAATAAGATATCTGGTGATTCTGGGCAGTCTAGAGCTGAAGAAGCACCAGTCTGATCTAATTTTCTCCTCACCCTCTCCCATCACACCCCTAGGGCGGTGTTGAGTGCCACCTGCCTGTGCTCTTTCTCTCTGACACCTTGGTGTTGGTGAGAGCTAACTCCCTCCGAGAGATCTGCATTCACCCCTTCTGTAGGTGGTGCCCATGACCTAATGCCTCCCAGCAGACTCCTTCCTTTTAAGAGATTCCACCACTTCTCATTGGCAAACAAGTGACCGAGCTTCTATGACATGAGTCTTTGGAGGATACATTCAAACTGTCCAAAGCATCACTTCAGATGATCTGCAGTGAAGTTTCAATGTAGCCAAACAAACAAACACCCCACACTACACGTGTGAACAGTGTCAGTGACAGAATGTCAAGGCCTCGTGGCAGACAGGTTTAATTTAGCAGGAGCCTCAGACTCAGACGTATCAGGAAGGGTCTCCAGAGGCATGAAACAGGAGTAGGAATTATCCAGATAAACAGCAGTGGGTGGGCAAGAGGAAAAGCATGGCAAGCAGAGAGCATGGAAACCCTGAAGAGAGAAGACTCTGGGCAAGTCCCAAGTGACAGCTACAGGAAGATGCGGGTGAAGCGAGGTGGAGAATGAGGATGAACAGAAACAGGATGGAAGTGGGCCAGGTAGACAAAGCTGCCAGACACAAATGCGAGAGCAGGTGGGAACATGCACTGGGCAGGATCCAGTCGGGTTCCACCACTGAGAAGCCCCTACAGGATGGATGGCAGTGCTGAGTGTGGCTGCAGCATGTCCTTGTGTGTTGCTGAACCTGACTGCAGGGAGCATCCCCCCGAGGACCCCAACCCCAGCCCAGCTCTGCATGGGCAGCGGGAACCCTGATTCCCCTCCCCCAGGAGGAATTGCAGGTAGAAGCGGAGGTGGAGGGGCGCTTTGGTGCAGGGTTCTGGAACCGGCATTTCAGGAGTCAGCATTTCAGTGTAGCCTTTTAAGAAGGCACAGCATTTATTTCTCATTCTTTTATTGATGCGTGCTTTTAATTTCTATTAAAATAATGGGATGGAAATGTCTGAGATCTTTCCTGGGGGAGCTCTAAGACCTGAATTTAGATCCACTAAAAGGGTATTGAGACAGCAGCTCTGTCTTCCCTCCCTTGTGTTGCCTGACCTTTCTCCAGAAATATTTTGAGCCCCAACAGGATTTGCTGTTTCCACTCAACTCCGTAATCACTTTTTTGAGTGACTGCTATGTCAGAGTTCCAGGTAGTAAGGGGGTTGCAAAGACAAGTGAGACAATTCTTGCTCAAGGGACTGGCCTCTGGGTAGGGGAGAAGCATGAAGACCACAGAACTCCTCCCCTGTGAGGACGGGTGGACTGATGCTCCAGCTGGCCTCAGTGAAGCACTCAGGAGTGGAGTGGGGATAGAAGCTGCAGACAGGGAGCTTTTGCTGCAGGATGGCCCTGCGCTGAGGCTTTTATACTAGCATTGCCCTGTTGTCCTGATAGTGGAGAAACATACTCACTTAGAGGAAAAGTGCAAACAAAGGTCTGGAGTTAATCTCAGTTACTGAAGTATAAGGAAGAAAGAGGTTTTCTTAGCTGCAATGGACCCCTGTAACAGAAAACAGATCACCAAGAGAAAAACAAACAAGTGTATTGGCGTGTGCATGTCACATATACATGACTGACGACCAGGCATGAGTAGTTCTCAGACAGGTTTGGATTCCACTTCTTCAACAAAAATTAGGAGGTTTGGAGAGGAGTGATAGACAAAGGAGAAGATCTCTGAATTTTAATGGTAGCAAATTCTGGGAAGGCGAGTAACTGGCAGATAAAGGGTGATTAATAAAGCTTGTGAATATGGATTCCTCTGGAACCACCTGCAGGCTGATAGAGAGCCAAAGTTGTCTTCAGTGGTAACCTGTATGCTCCCTGGGAAAAGGCAGGAGATCCTTTGTCTTTAGAAATTTTTTTTTTTTGCCTTTATAAATTCCCGCCCTGCTTTTCAGCAAATAGAAGGAGGGCAGAGAACTTCTGTATCTGCTTCTTCTTAATTGTCTTTAGCTCAGCCATCCTTCCTATTTGGGGATGCATTTTATGGCCTGCCACAGGAGCACAGTGTGGGTAGTGGACACATGGAGGCATACAGGTCGAGCGATAGCAAAAGCCCCATTGGGAAGGCTTCGCATGCCACATTAGAGTGAAACATGCTTTATGAGGCAGTGGGGAGCCATGGAAGATTTTGCAGAAAGGGAAAGATGCAGCATGATGTATGCTGTATAACGATGAGATTTCTGGCAGTGCAAAGAGGGGATTAGAGAGGCAAGAAGTTGCAGATACAGGGATTGAGGTGGGTTGCAGCTGATTATTTTGGTATCTTGGTAAGAATCTGGAAAAAGCCAGGTGTGGTGGTACAAGCCTGTAACCTCAGCACTTGGGAGGCTGAGGCAGGAGGACTGCATTGAGTTCGCGGCCAGCCTGACCTACATAGTGAGACCCTGTCTCAAAACAAAACAAAACAAAAAACAAGACTCTGGAAAGGAGCAGCAGGCTTGGAAAAGAAGAATTAAACATGAGCTATAGGACAGTATAGCATCTATCACCCTCATCTGAACCGAAGGGTACAAAAAATACAACCAATCTACTCTCCTAATTTCAGAAATTACAATGCACTAAGTGTAATATAACAGAGAAGCAAGTCAAAGGCCAGTCATACAATAAAATATATGCATTCAATATTAAATAGTCAGGGAACTTCACCCACACCAACATCAGCATGAATGTGACAACTATGAGAACAATGTGACATAATGTGAAGTGTTTTATATGGCAATCTGAAGACCTTGGGTGATGCTGTCATTTGTGATGTGGTTTTTCCAAAATCCGAGGCACATCTTGGAGAACCAGGGATGAGGAGGAAGAACCAAGGGGGTGCACTGGAAAAGTGAGGCAAGGAAAAGGGTGGGTTTAAGATGCTTCTGGAGTTCCCAGCCCTTGACAAAGAGGCAGGTGCTGCCTTCCTAGACGCAGCGACCACAAGAGTGGGAGGTTCAGTGCAGATTTCTCGGTGTGGGCAGAGGTTGGCTTCAGGTCTGCTGAGTTTGAGATGCCCAGTGGGCCTCTCTGCGTAGTGCTCAGAGTGGCCCTGGAAATCCATGAGCATCCACAGTGTCAAATAGGCAGACTTGGAGTAAAACGCAGACTGAGAGGAGGCTATTGCATTTAACATAAGGCTGTAGCTTACAGATTATGACCTTTTGTAGATTGTGAAACATAGACTCTCTCCTTGACCTAACTTGTGTCATGCTCCTCCAAGCCTCTCCTCAATTAGGCTTCTACCTCGTGCCTCAGTGTCTCCCTTGTGGGATCTGCATCTCCCTGTTGTAGCAGGGATCCTGCTGAGACAGTTGAGTGGGGATCCCACTCTCGGTATTTCCTCTCAGTGTCTAGCCAAGTCCCTCACCCTCCAGGTGAGGGCCCCAGCTGCCCTGCCTTCAGCAAGAATCTTGTTAGGTCAGTTTAGTAAAACTTCCCCAACTCTTGATGGCTCCTTTTAGGAAATTTTTGCCCATCGTCCCCCTCCTCAACCTGTGCCTTGGTTGTAAATCTCTGCTTTTCCTTGTATTCTAAATTGAGCTCAGTTCTACACTGGGGTCTTGGCCCTGTATTACAATATTGCCTGAATAAAGTCAATTTTTAAACGTTTGTTTGTTTGTTTTTGAGAGGGGGTCTTGCTATGTTGTTCAGGCTGGCCTTGAACTCACTATATAGCCAAGGCTGGCCTCAAACTCGAGGCAATCCTCCTGCCTCAGCCTCCTGAGTGCTGGCATTACAGGCATGTGCCACCACACCTAGCACTTTTTAACCATTTTAACTACTGTCAGCCTCTGGTTTTCTTAATTGTAAGGAGCAGGGAGGGGGAAATGAGTGCGAATGCTTTGTGTGTGCATGTGCATGTGTGTTTGTGTGTGTAGAGGTAGACAGGAAAATGCAGTGAGGATAGATGAAAATGAATTGCAGTGCATTTGACACGAGTTCCATCACAAAGTTTATTGAAGTAATATAAAGCAGTATTGTGAAAGGAAGTTGTTGGCACTGACTCCAGTTTGTGACCCAGACTCCATGTTGTATAGTGTTCTGTGAACTTGCTAACCTTCCAAAAGAAAGTCACTTGCTAAGAAGGAACACCTGGAAGACTGTACGCGCAAACCTCTTTCCTATGGTCTGAGCTGGGCCACATGTGAACAATGAGCTACAGAAGTAAATTCGCCCTCCAGTCAGAATTCTTGACAAATAGCTTACATAGCCAATTTAAATCTCTTCTTTTTACTCTTAAAAAGGTTTCTCTCGCTCTTTCCCTAATGGGACACGTTCTTGTTTTTACCAGAATCTGTGTTCCCTGAATTGCATTTCTTTTTTCTTCATAGATCCTCTGGACCTCTTTGAATAACAATATCAAGAAGTTTGGGTTTTTTCCTTAAGAAATTTAAAATGTGCTAGTCCAGTGTTCCTGGAACACGTCACTGGCATTTTATTACTGTGTGTTGAATGGAGGCATTGGCGAGTCTTCCAGTAAAATTGGAAGTAAATACCGGAAATGTAGTGAGTGCTTTCTGCCCAGTGACCAGGCCCCGTGATGGCCTATAGTAGGTGGGAAGCTTCTGTCGGGCTAACTCCTTGGGGGTGCAATGGGCAGATCACAGGTCATTTCTCCATTTAGCGTGGAAAATGGAGAAAAAGTCTTTTTTAAATTTAGCCACTTTATACCGTGACGGTAGCCCAGGGAGGCTTTATCTGTGAGATTAGAATATAGTACTTACAGGCTAATCTTCAGAACTCCATGCAGCCCTTCAGCCAACTCCCACCAGCCTGCTGCAGAAAAATCCTCCTCATTCCACTTTACTCCTCCGACCTCTTAAGCTTATTAGTTCCCTGTCTCCTGCCCACCTAATTGTTTACTGCTACTGAATCAAGCTGACATTTTGATAATGAACTCCAGCCAGAGCCAAGTTTTCAAATTTGGTCTCTTTCCCTAATGTGGTTTTCATTGATTCAGAGAGTCATTGGAACACTGGTTGCTCTTTTACAATTTCTGGACGGGGACTCAGACATCCCTTCTGGGTGAGTGTGCAAGACACATTCTTTCTTTGTATAGAGATGGCTTAGATTTCTTCAGTGTCCCTCCTGCAACAGCTAGGAAAGCATAAATGAATGGGCTGGGGAATGGAGCATGTATCAAATGGAAACGTTTTGTAATTTCAAAGCAACCAAACAGATCTATCAGAATAGCTTTATTTTCTGTGGTAACAGAGTTGTGGGCACAGAATCTCTTCCTCAGCCTGCCTCTGTAGCCTTTTGCACTACCTCGGCACTAGCAGAAAATAGGATTTCTCACCTACTGATGGAGAAGAGAAAAGAGGCTCTCCTAAACATTAGGTAAAAATTACTTGTCAAGTTTGATCTATTCAGAGAAAATCCAAATCCCCTTTGAAAAGGCACAGTTGATACTCAGAGATTAGCGGGATTGTCCTTATAGATCCACTGTCTGGCAAAATTGTCTGCATATGTAGCGAGTTTACTAAATGAATGATACATTTGCATCTAAATGGTCCATAAATAATTTGATTCCGCTCCGACAGTGCAGTAAACAAGCCCCCTCCTCCTGCTGGACTCTGGGAGATGTGTGAGCGTGGACTCCTTCTCTCTTACTGCTTTGACAGAGCTATTATTTGACAAGGCACTGGGCAAGGAGTACATGAATCTATTAAGAAGGCCCCATCTCCATTATGAGATAGGACATGAGTGAGAGGGCAGAGAAATCTTCTATACCCGGCAGATTTTGGCCTCCAGTTCTCAGGGCAAAAATATTTTAAAATAATAATAAGGAACAAGAGCCAAAGCGTGGACAGAATCCTCCCACCCCCCATGCTACTGCCTGCCAGGCACCATGTGAGGTGTTAATTGCCACCTGTGTGCTGCTTTGATGAGAGCATCGATTACCCATTCCTGCCACCCACCCTGTGCTGAGTATGTGTGGCACACGTGTGGATGTGGGGGCCACCGATCTGCGGCTGACTGGAAACCCCGAGGGCTTTAGCTACTAAGTGCACACAGTCAGGTGTTAGGCTAATACGGCTCACTCCCTCCACGTTCAAACTGATGAGTTCCAGTCTGTAATTTGGAAGGTGGGAATTGAATGATGGCCACCACAGTTGCCAGTTTCCATTTGCACCTCTGCCTGTTACATCAAAACTGACTTTTTATGGCCTCTGTTCGTGAGATTTGTGATGTTCCGTTCTTCTAAAAGGCTCCAGTAGGATGGTGTGCCTTGATTTAAGAAAGTTCAATATATTAAATTCAGTTTCACATGAAAGAAATAGGGAAGGCTGGTTATTCACTTTGTGGAAGGATTCACAGTGGGATTCTTAAAGTGATAAATATTATATGTGGCACTTAGCGTGTGATTTAGTTCATTGCTTCATGAATATGTCCGTGGGCAAAATGCTGTCTACTTGAACGGTTTTGGTGCTTCTGTCTTCAAATGAATCAACCACTGTTTCCCAGCACACAGGAACACGGGGCCAGCCAAGAACTCAGGGTTTTGTCTCAGTGGTCATGCCTCCTAATCCTCAAATTTGTTCTCGGCACTCCAAGTCTTCTTCTTTATTGTGGCACATAGTGTAAACTAGCTTGTTTAACCCCAGTTCCAATCACCTTCCTGTTTGCCTTTCTGAGCTATAGAGCCAGAAAGCTGAGACCAACCTGCCCCAGTTTCCCTGACACTTAGGACTCTTCTTGTGATGTGGGGTTTGGACCCTTTGCCAGGCATGGTGGCAGGAGAGCCGCCCTTCTGGTGCAGCTGGAGAAGAGCTTTCAACCTCAGTGTCCTGCACCTAGCATCGCAGTGCCCAGCAGAGAAAGCAGCGGCAGTGCCATTTCTATTAGAAGATTCTGTGCGGCCGCTATGTCCTCCCTCTAGTTACGGTGTCCCTGCCTGTGTGGCTCTCTAGCCTTCATATAAATGGCCGAGTATGTTTTTCTAATTGAACTAGCTAAAGTAGACTTTGTGGTCTGCCACCAAAACCCTTGACAGGTATACTTGCCTTTCCTGTGTGTGCGGGAGGCCCACATTCAGGGCTACTGTGTGCAGCCGTGCAGTTAGTGTACTGCTCAGTCCAGGGGATGCCGTTGACACGGCTGAACAGCTTTACATTGTGAATCGTTTTGTCTCTAAGCTCTGCTGCTCCCACTGCCTCAATCTGGGCCTCATTCCACAGCCAGTACTATCTGGCCAGCCAAGGATGAAGAGAGAACCTTCTACAAAGATAACAACTCTTTCGGTTCACAGGACCTTCTCCAAAAGAATAAAGCTCTTTAGGCTCTAGTTTCTTCTGTCTAGACACTTATAGCAAAAATTTCCATGGATTGGGAACAATAGTGATGTTTTTCATTTGCTGTATTTTATGGTGCATTGGCATCTTGGGGCCTTGCAAACCTGGGGGTCATATTGTCCCTCCCTAGCTTATTTCTAGGGAGAGCAGACCACTTGCCCAAGAGCACACCTTTCATCTATAATCCCACAAATTCGGAGTCCATACCCTGTCCCTTCCATTAGGTTCCTGTAGACTGGGACATTATCCCCTGCCCTAAACCACCCCTGGGGTAAGTGCAACTAGAGACCAATCTTGGAGCCCTTAGCACCCCCTACTCCTATTGTTCAAATCACCTAATCCTGCAACTGCTCAGCAGCTTACTCTGCCTCCTTCCTTCTGTGTGTGAAAGGAACAGCAAGGTTTTGCTCATGCTTCTCCTCACCCCTCAGCCTCCTGACTGACCTCGGCGCTTCCGTGTGTGGCAAACCTCCTCTTGGGAACTATAATAAACTCTTGCCTCCATGTCCAATATTTTACCTGATTAAACCACAGTTGATAAAACAAATCCTGGGTACATTTCAAAACAATAAAGATATTTAAGCAGTGCCACGTACAGTAGTATCATTTTCCAAAGATAGCATCTCCCATGATGAACTGGATTTCTCAGGATAGAGTCCTTGTATTTTGATTGTCTCCTGCCTGAGGGAATTGACGTGCAGGAATCCCCAGCAATACACTTCCCTTCACTGTTACAATCAAGACTCCATCTTGGTGTCAGGGACAGGTCACTGATTGTCTCACTCAAGGTCCCTTCATCACTTATTTCAAGAGAAGTCACATGAGTGAGGTTCTGTGTAGTCTGCTCAGCTCTAGTAGAATCGTGGAAGTGAAGACATGGATTAAGATTCCAACCTCTGAAGGGCTCTGACTTCACTCTTATATTTGGGAGAAAGCTCAGAATACCGCATCTCTAAACAATTATGGAATTACAGAGTGAAAAAGACTGTAAGAATTACCTCATTAAAGTAGTTCTTCTGTTACTCTTTTTATTTTTCAGTGCTTTTCCATCCAGCCCCTTTCTTCTTAAATATATCCCTTCTACCACTTCCAGCAATTGATAATCCTGCTGCCTCTATTTAAATGTTAGCTGTTGAGTGTTCTGGTTCAGGAGTTGACTGACTATAGCCCACAGAACAAATCCTGTCCACTGCCTGATTTTTTTAAAATAAACTTTTATTCAAATAGAGCCACAACCATTAATTTACATATTGTCTAAGTCTGCTTTCATACTACAATTGCAGAGTTGTAATAGTGACCAGATACTCTGAAAAATTTGCGATATTTCTTATCTGGCCCTTTAGAGAAGAAATTTGCTGAGTACTATTCTAGTGGATAAAATGGGCTGGTGATGCAGGATGCTATTTACATGTTCTCCAGTGGCAACCTCAAGTTCTTCTTTGATGAAACTTTCTTTAACCAGAACAGCTGCCACCATGCTCCTCTTCGAACTGTACCAGGTCAAATCTTCCTTTAACTCTTTCTTATGTGAGTTAGGCTGCATGTTGCTGTTGGGAAACAATTGTCCATGAGTCTCTCCTATTTGTATGTGTCTAGAGATAAATAGCTAACTGCTCCAGAAGTATCTTTTCAGAATTGTGTATAGGAGCCTGGAGACAGTGACTCTTCTAAACTAATGTAAAGATAGAATAGTGAAGATAGGCCCTTCCTCAGAGAGATTTGCTTACATTTCAGTGTAGTAAAAATCTATTTTTCTCTCCAGAGGGGAAGATGGGCAAGTTTGATTGTAGACCCATATAAAATCAAAGTTCCTCTGCTAATCTCTGGCTCTTCACCTGTAACACACTGTGTGCAAGGACACCCAACCTTTGGTGCTTTCTCCTATTGGAATTGGGCTCAGGGAACCGACACCAACGTCTCTCATTGTTGTAAATAATAAGGTGTATATTACATCTGAGCACCTTGTCTCAGATTGTCTCTGCTTGTTGGCCAAGTTTATGGAAGTTCACGAACCAGCCCAACAGCTCCTACTGGGCAGCTGCTTAGGAGCTGTCGGACCACTCTATAGTTGTCTGATGTAGGCCTAAGTGCATTTGGTTTGTCTCAAGTACACTGAGAAGTTCTTTGCGTGCGGAGACCATATCTTTGCTTTCCTTTGGATCCTTTCGCATACCCAACATATAGTAGGGATTCGGTAGTGTTTTTTAGCCCAAGTATACCTTTTCTCCCTGAAATGTTCCTCTTAATTGAGTACAAAGATTTGAGACTACTTTCTAAATTGATGGTTTCCCCCTGTCCAATTACCTCTGTCACCTGAGACTCTGGGATAAAAATCTAGACTGGATTGGTAAGATGCAGTGACAAACTCCATCCCAACAGTGTTCAGTCAGAAAATGTAAGCCCAGGACCTCACAGCCTTCTAGTCAGATGTTCCTCGCCTTACCCTTGGCTCCCTAGATCAGAGGCTGAGTTAGCTATGGCGGATTCTCCTGTTTGCTTTCAATGGCAACCTGCTCCAACAATAAAATGAAAGTAATGTGTATACTTTTCCCTCCTGGGTTTGTCAGATTCAGCAAATAAAAAATACATAATACCTGGTTAAATTTGAATTTCAGATAAACATTGCTATGGACTGTTACCTTGATGTCCCCCCAAAGCCTCGTGTGCTCATAGGTGGGGAGTTTCAAAGGTGGCTGGATCAGGGTGTGTGATGCTGACATTAAGAGTGTGATGCTGAGATTAAGGGTGCCCCACCCTGGATGTGGATGGCACCAACCAGAAGGCAGGTAGCCTGGATGGAATATAAAGTGACAGAAAGAAGCTGTTCTGCTGCTACTTCACTGCTGCTACTGCTTGCCGTGGACTATTTTTCCTCTGCGATGCCCCTCCGTCCTGCCAGCCTGCCTTACAGTCAGCTGACTGTGGACTGAAACCTCTACAAACTGTGAACTGAAATAAACTTTTTCCTTTAACTCTGGGTGTTGGCCGCTGTTTTAGTTATTTTTCTCTCATTGCTGGGATAAAATACCCGACACCCAAAGTTAGGGGAAGAAAGGTTTATTTGGCTCACAGTTTGTAGAGGTTTCAGTCCACAGTCAGCTGGGTCCGAGGCAGGGAGGCCTGGCGGACAGGCAGAAGGCAGCAAGGAAAGCAAAAGGGAGCATAATTGTCTAACATTTTTTAAAAATGAAGGACCTAAGTCTAAGGCTTTCTGAAATAGAGTTGGGAGACCATAAAAGGATTACACTCAAACCTGCTAAAGACCTAATTACAGAATGTTCCACCAGACTTGAATAAACAAGCAAAGTCAGTGTCCTGACCTTCAATACCTCGCAATTGGAATTACCCTAATTAACTAACCAATCAGAACGGGGTTGGGATTTAGGATTTCTACTCAGCCAATGCATTGCCACAAACATAAACTTTTATAGAAATGCCCTATTAAAAAAAAAAAATCTCCCCTGCACTTTCCTTACGGGACCCTGTGCAGGACACCGATTCAGTGTACTGGAATTGCAATTCTTTGTTTTCCAAATGAATGCTCTTTCTTTTGACTTCCATGTTAATCTTTTTTAAAGTTAATACTGTAAAGTCAGATCTAAAAATCAAAAAAATCCACCTCCTGTGTATTAATGGGAGTGAAATTGGAACTCAGAAAGAGGCAGAGAGAATGGAAGATTCAATTACCTTCTAGCTGGTTGGTAATCAGAGCCCCTAACTTTGATACTTAATAGATGCTTTTCCCACCAGGCCCCTTGCAACGCAAGTGCAGACTCTCTCTTGTCTACCTCCTGGTTAATAAGGAACTAGTTCAGCTATTTGTTTCTCCCTCACCCCGTAGGCAAGGCTTATGTGGGGCTTAGCTCTGAGCTCAGGAGGAGATCCAATGATTCACAATCCTCAGAGATGGCCCTGAATGCAGACCCCTATTCAAACAGCCGGGGAAATTTTCAGGATGAATGAATGCCTCCCCAGAGATTTGCTAGGTAACTACTTGTCAGGGCTGGGGGCAGAGATTTAAATATGAATTACCATCCTGACCAGGCAGGGTTTTGCAGGATGAGCCCCTTCTCCTCTGGGGGAGATTTACACAGCACCAGGGTGTGGGGATTTTCACTCTTCCACATTGGGCTGGTTTGTCCGTTACGGCTGACAAGTTCTCATTTCCTGATCTGCCTGTACAACTCCTCTCTCTTGCTCCTCTGTCTCTTTTACCTTCCAGTGCTATTCCCAAATGACAGAAAAAGAGAGCTGGCTCTAACACAGCTACAAAGGACTCCTACCTAATATTCCTCTGCATCCTTTTTGGACTCCTCCATTGGAATGCAACCATGGCCCTCTCCATTCACCTGTTTCCTGCCTCCCTCCCTCTTACAAAGGCACTAGCTGTCTTCCATTGATGACTTTACCTGCTCCTTTGTTTTCTGTGAGTCCTTTTCTCACCAGACCCATCTGCAGATTTGAGAGCCCACTCTTCAGCCAAATACCCCACCACGGAATCCCGTGAGGAACAGTGTTAAAAATTAGAATCCTGAGCTTCATTCTTGAATCAGAATCTCTAGTTGTAGGGCTCAGAAATCAAAATCTCCAAACAATTCTCCAGCATACTGAAGTTTGGAAACTCAAACCCCAGAACCCAGGGTGGGGACAGGCTGGGCATCCTTCTCCCTGCTGCGCTTTGGGAAGGCCTCATTCTCCCTTCTTTTGGGGGAGTCTCTCCCTCTTCAGCACTAAGCAACCTTAGCACATCTTCGAGGTATTTTGAGGGAAAGGGCAAATAACTGGGTCACCATGGAGTGCAGAATGATTCTCGGGCTGGTGGCTTGAACAGTGCCCTGGCTAGTGAATATTCATGTTGGTCATATGGTCAGTTTTGATCACTCAGATCCATTCAAGGCATTTTCTCTAAGCCTTTGTGAGAGCAGGAAACAGGTTCTGGGAATAAGGAGGTAGGGAAGAAGATTGAGGTTAAAACGAATTGACAGGCAATAGGATTAGAACTCTCGCTCAATTCTGATCTTGCAGTAACTAACGGTGGCCTGAAATTAAAGAATTAAACCATGAAGGCTTCTTTGACACCTGATCTGATAGACCCAGAAGTAAATTTCAGGGACAGCATTGTCAGGCAGAGGCAGGGGACAGCTAAGATAAGGGGCCTTGGGAGGTGGGGGGTGGTGAAGCCCGCTCTGTCTTTACAATGCAGAGAAAGACGCTTTGGTCTCTCTTTTCAGTGAAGCACCAGATGCTGAAATGTACTGGGGCAAGTTAGTTTCCAGGGCTTCTATTCATCTTTGGTAGCCCTTTTCTTCCTTACATCCAATTATGACTTTAAAATGGAGGCAAAATTGAAATGGGGAGGAAGATAATGAAACATAAGTCAAAAGTGGCAGCTGGTGAATTTCTGATAATTGCACTTTCCCCTGTAACATGTTACTGCTATTCCCTCACGTTGCATAGCAGCCTGTGGGGGGAAACCCGCCATCACCAGCAACAAAAAAACAGGGTAAAGTAGCATTCTAAGTTCGCTACTGCTTCTTGTCTTCAGCATCATAAGAAAGCCTAGAAAATCTTTTATATATAATCCAAAGATAAGTAAAATGCCTCTGGATTTTCTTTCTTTTTCTTTCTCCATACCTAAAACAAGATTTTTAAGGGAAAGGGAATATTTATAGGACCTTATGCTCAAGGTAAAATATTTTCATACAGTATTGGAAAAGGCAAATTCTAACCCACGTGGGTACTTCCTGTAATGACTGGATATTGGGAGACAATCAGCGCTTATCTACAGTCGGTTTCCGGGATCTCCTTTCGGGGGAGCTTTTCTCCAGTTGGCCATTCCCCAAGTTAACATGTCGGGGAGCTTGCCATCTCTGAAGAGAAATTTCAGAACAAATAATCTGAAATTCGGCAACCTGACCAGGAGACTGCCCTGGTGATGCTTTTTGGAGCTGAGCTGTGAGCGAAGCCTAACTCTGATGTCCAGTTTGTGTTTCCCTCCCCTTCTACCAGAAGCAGCAAGCCTTACTTCTGCTGTCCCTTATGTGGAAGCCACTGGGATCAGAGCCACCAATTCGCTGCTGACCGTGGAGCATCTGCCCACTTCCAGGTGCAGCCTGCAGTGTCCTGGGACTTTTGCCTTAGTGGGAGCCATACCTTGCAGGGTCTATGTTGGGTTACAATGAAGTAAAATAACTGGATTAGTTAAGGTTCACTAGGGGAACAGATTTACTATATGTAAGATTATTCAAAGGATTTACTAGGTAGGCTTTATAGGATCAGAAGTTGAAGGGTCTCAGTGGCTGTCTGCCAGACCAGACCTGGAAGAATATGAACTGTCCATCTGCACACTGAGGGACAGTCGATCCAGCCAAAGGCCAAAGGCCTGAAACTCGCTGCAGTCTGCTTTAAGTCTGTCAGAGAGGGGGAGAGTCTACACTGGAACCCTGAAGGAACTGGAGATAAATGTCCAGACGCCATGGCCAAGACCAGAGCTCCTGAAACAAAAAGAGCAGACTTCCTCATTGTTTCCTCCGTCCAAGGTATAAACCTGTTGGTTGGTGCCACCCGCTTCCAGGGCGGGTCTTCCCTCATTAGCTTGTGGCCTACTCGCCAGTCTTCCGCAGAGACACCCGCAGCTTTACTAACCTGCTAGGTGGTTCCTTCTCAAACCAAGCTGACATAACACAAATAACAATCACAGTAACCAAGGCAGGAAAAGAAGGTTCTGGACCCTGTTGTCTATGTGACATCCCTTACTTTTTCTTCATCAGCTTTGCGTTATGTCAGAGTCCCACTTTTATGCTAACACTTTTTATGCAATATTTAAAACCACTGCTTATCGTGTGTAGATGTTGGAGGCTTATGATTTCTGATTTCAAAATAAAACATTTCTTTGGATTAGGTTTTGGCCTGCATGTAAGGAAGAAGTAGGAAGGGGGAACCTATGAGACCAGGTGACAGGAGATTCCAGTTTTGTAGCACTTCGATTGCATTTGGGGTTTGGATTGCCAGTAGGCTGACTTTGTGAGCCAAGATTGTCCACAAAAGCCTTCCAGTAGAACTCTGCACATGAAAAGCAATAGAGAAGGGTCCAGGTAGGGTGGGGCTGCTTTTTGGCAGGGAATGCTCTTGACGCTGCTCAGAAGCCTCAGAATCTCTTTTCCAGATGGCCGATTTGTGCTTTCCCATTAATTTGCTCTTTGACCATCATCTGCACCCCTGTCTTATGGCCCCAAGGTCCTGCTCTTGCTTCTAAAGCCCCCTTTTCCCACACTTCTCTGGGTATGCCAGCAATGCCTAGGCAGTGGCATGCTGGTAAATATCTACCAACTGGCTTTCTATTAATGTGCATAGTGGGTGGCTTTTGCTAATGAGCAGCATTTATATAAGGAGCATTTTTCCATGGTGTAAATTCTCCCACAATGACTAACTTCAAATCATCACCATGAAGTCACTAAATGTGGAGCTGGAAGTTAAGCTGTAGAACACCATAGTATTTAGCATGCTCATCTTACAGATCTGATAGACTCAAATAACTGCAGGAGCACAGAAAATAAAGAGTGGTGAAATAATCAAGAAGTGATGAGTTTTGAGTATTTATTACCTTTGCATTAAATATAATTTATCTAATTGTAAATTTATATAATTAAAATTTTAACAATTGCTGTACGTAATTAGCTTGCAAAATTCCTAAAAATTTAACAACCACAATACAAGCCAGCTCTCGTATACTGCTGGAACTTGGACTGGAATAAAAGGAAAGAAAAGAGAAATGAAAGGGTACATTTAGTACTAAAACACTAAAAGGCTTTTATGCCATTCAGACTTTATGACTGAGTTCTTTAGAGCTTCAGGTCCATAAATTCATAGAAATGACATGGTCAGTATTGGTCAGAAGCCTGAAATCTGGAGCCAGTCTGCTATTTGCTAATTGAGTGACTTTAATCAAGTTATCTAATCCCTTTTGGCTTGTTTCTCTGCCCTAACATGGGTATGATAAAAAGTACCAGCTTCATGAGTTTCTTATGGGGATGATACAAGGTAACATAGTCAAAGCTCTTGGCTCACCGGGTCATATAATAAGCTCTCAATCAATGGCAGTTGTGAGCACTGTGGTGATTATTTCCGTGACCCATCTCCAAATGTCTTTAGGAACCTCAGGTGGGCATGGTGGGGATGATGGGGATGGTGGGGATGAGGTCTGTCCCAGGTACAAATTCCTGTGGATACAGATTGCTAAAGACAGTCTGCAGTCTGACCTCCATTTCACTATTGACCATTCATGTGAGTTCTGCCTCGAGGGGAGCCATGGCCCTTTTGCTACAGCTCCTGGAAAAGCTGTTCTCACAGAGGCTGAAGTTCAAATATGGACAACTCATTTCTCACTGTGAGAGCTGCTGTCTTCCCAGGCCTTCTTTTAAAAGGCAGATATTCCGTAGAGATTGTCATTAAGTCTAGCACCTTGGCTGAATAGTGAATGGGGGTGATCAGATCCCAGGGATCTGTGTGGGGTTCTGGGGAATCTAAGAATGAGAAGCCTGGAAGTAGATGAAGAGAGTTAGAAAAGGCATATGGACACTGAGGCTTCCACATGCTCACCCTTCATCTCCTCCCTGGGCTCAGCCTGCTCCAGGTCGACCAGATGCCTCTGAAAGCACGTCCACCTGTCCTTTTCTTCTTATTTCCCAGCCATCCTAAAATGAACAGCCAGTTGATTCTCAGGTCCACAGTCCATTATGAGGTAGTAGACTGTGAATATTTCAGTCAGTTTTCTTACTTAGAGAAGACCACGTTTGCAACTGGTTGATCTGAGTTCTACTTATGGTCCAACCTTTTGATGTGTGACCTTGAGAAGATCACTCATGCCACATCTGTCAACTTCTTTTTTTTTTTTTTTAGTATATTGAGGATACTGATGAGGCTTAATCTGAGACTCAAATGAGAGCCTTTTAGGAGTCATAAAGCTCAAACATACTCTGTGACCATTTTCTATTCCTGATTCATTGTTGTTAGTTTATGTTTTCTTCTTTAATCTCTCACATGTGGGTGTGGAGAGAAAGATTTCCTTAGGAGTACCACCGCAGATGGCAGAAAACACACTTCATCATCTTTATTCTACAAGTGTAGAAAGCAACATAGAAATTCCTATCTGGGATCACTTATTCAGAGTATGATCTTGTGCGTCTAATAACCTCAAGTTATGCTCAGCTTGGCTCAGGTCACTTGGCACAAGAAGGCAAAGGCAGGAGTTCTGAGGCCCTGTGGGTGTTAATTATATTCTCCTTGAGGTTTTGTTTATCTGGCTCACTGTGATACTATACAAATATTTTCAAAATGACTGACTAGCAGAAGCCAGTGGAGGAACTGTGGCTTCTAGAGATACAGGCTTAGAGCTGAGTGGGCTTGGTTGCAGGAAAGGGCCTGGGGATTAAGCAAGGAGCTAAGCAGAAAGGTCTTTCCCAGCACCAGCCAGTCAGCCCCAGGCGGCTCCTGGGCCATCCTTAGGTTGGGGGGTGGGTAGCTAGTACACCGGGGTAGCATGTCTGATAGCTCTGAGAGCAAGCAGGCTACAGCACTCGTCTTGAGACTACATAGCCTGATTTTTGCCTCAATCTGTGAGCGAAGCTTGTTGTCCCCCCACGAGCCTCTGACAAAATGAAATCTCCGTCCCAAAGTCCCAGTAATTACTGGGTGACTCAAGGAGACTGTGTTGTCAAATCTTCCACCCACTGGGACCTCCTTTCTGGTGCTTTGGTGTGAGTTGACAGCAAAATTGGCTGCAGAATTTCCCAGTTGTTGGGGGAAGAGCGCTGTGTTTCAGGAGGAATTATTTTTGGTGCAGAAAGATTGCTGATGGCCAGGCGAGGCAATCTGCCTGAAGCTAAGCACTCACTTGGAGGTCTGCTGTGACTCGGCTGATGGGGCTGAGGTGAGGGAATGGGGCGGCTGAAGGACCGCTTGGCCAAGGAGAGCACAGAGCTGTGTATGAGTGTGATGCTTACATGCTGAATGGGCCACAGAGCATCTTAGAAAGAAAGGGAAGGGAGGTCCCTGAGTGTAAATGTCGGGGCCAGCCCTCCGTGTCCAGGGTCCTGGGTGTAACTCTGTATGTTCTTGGCGTTCAGTGCCCGGTCGTGGTTCTGCTCTAGGAAATATAAAGAATGAAGCAGCTCCTTTGCCTGGTACAAGAGGGACTCTAGTGCGAGGGCGGGTGGGTTTTATAACCTGACAATGAAACTCTCTGAGGAGAGAGTGACCTCCTTGAGGCGAGGTCAAATTTATTTATTTTTTTTTCCCTGCTGCTTCTCTTTCCCTACATCTTGTCCAGCCTTGTCTACCACTTACTCAACAGAGAGCAAAGGGATTTTTCACAAAGCACCAGGACCTTGAGGACTTTGATTCCAGAATGGAATGGGGTGGGCTGGGCTGGGAACAGAGCCACCAGAGCTTGACAAAAGAGGGTTCAGCGTCTGACTGCTCCCCGGCCCGGATGGTTGCTGTCCCCTGCCTGTGGTCTGTCCCTGAAGCTTTGACTCTGAGGCTCCCGAGAAGGGGTCAGGTGTGCCTGGCTGGTCTGAAACACGGCCTGTCACGGAGTGGCCAGCTCCCTCCCCAGAACCTCCTGCCTCCACATGGGGCTGATTTAGCTCCCTCTGAAATCAGGGAAAGAGAAGGAAGAAACTATTCGGCTGCTCAATTTCCTTTCAGCCCCAAGAGTCTGCTTATGGTCAGGGCGGCTTTTGTTCCTTTGGGAAGCAGTGGGGACAGGACTTGGGGGTGGTGGGAAATAACTATTCTGATCAAATCTTCAAACACTCTACAAAACAGGACAGACATCACAGCAAAATCTTGAATCACAGGATGTTTACATAATATAATGTCTATAGCAGACAAATACTAAATACAACAAAGTACCTGAGACAAAAAAAATAAAAATAAAAGGAAGGAAGGAAGAGAATAAAAAGGAGTCTGGTGTCCTGACACCCGGAGGCCCAAGGCGCACTCGCAGAGCCTCTCGGTGGCCGTGTGGGAGCGTCAGGGGCTCGTGGCCTCACAGCTCGGCCTCTGCAGAGTGGACCTCTGTGGCCGTGATGGCGATTCCTATGGCGAGGCTGCCGTTGTCAGAGAAGAGCTGGGCCAGTGAGGTGTTGAGGACGAGGCAGTCCCCGTCGGTGATGATCGAGTCCACACACTCAAGGACAGACCTTGGGGTCGCTTCCCATTTGAGCCGACGATGGTTTCGGTTGAGCTCCAAGCGATAGGTGAAGCAGTCGGCCTGGGTGGGGGTCCCGATCAGCAGCATGGTGGCGAAAAACTGGGGGTGCCCTTCGTGCCTCTCCCGCTTCCTGAGCACCAGCAGAAAGTGGTGGCCGAGGCAGGCGTGCACGATGATCCAGTCGGCTGGCGCAGGCAAGTGCATGTCCGTGGCCAGGAAGACGATCTCTCCTCCCTGGAGGATGTCGACCCTGTGGATCTGCCGCAGGTGGGGCACCACGACCTCTAAGCGGCCTTCCCACTGGCAGGAGGACAAGGGGCACATGCAGGGTGTCACCTGGGTGGCGTGCAGCGCTGCCTCCTGGCGGTGGAGGAGGTGGGGGCGGGAGTGGTGGCGCAGGTGGTGGCGGTGGTGGTGGCGGTGGTGGGGGAGATGGTGAGGGTGGAAGCTGCCTTGCTCTGCAGTGCTCGGAGTGATGGCCCGTCTACTGGACACATACTGAAAGGAAAGAAAAGAGCCTTAGCGGGCCGCGGAACAGATCTGTCTCCCTGTCCGCAACTTCCCAGGTGTCCAAAGTGTTAAAAGCAGGTAGACTGTCCAGTGCAGGCAGAGAATATTACATAGATTTTTTTTTTTTTTTTTAAGTGAGGGACATCATGGGTGCCTGGGGAGGTGGAAGGCTGAGATTCTGAAAACTCTGGCCAAGAAAACGCAATATTCGTGTCTTTCTGATTCTTTAACAAGCTACTCAGGCAACTAGGCAATTTTCTCCCTCAAATAACACGCACCATGATGGTCATCAATCATAAAGAACAAAAAAATCCTGTGTTTGCTTTTTTCACATTGTCGATATTTTTGTGCAGACAATGGTGGTCAATGAGTTTTTTACTTTATCATTGCTGTTATCTTTAGAAGAAAATTTCCAAGTACCTGTTTATTCTCCTGGGGGTGCAGGACATGCTGTGTGGGCTCCCTTTTCCCCCGTCCTTGGGCATCCGGTGAGACCCATGGTGTGCATTTGGAGTACAGTGGCAGGGAGGGAGCCCCTCTGGGACTCCTGAGATGGTCCCACCACACACATTTCTCCAGGGCAGCCTCCCAGGGGCTCACCTCCAGGCACCCTCTGCCGGGACAACCACCCGACCTCTCGTTCTTCCTGGGAGTGTGCCCACAAATGCCCTCAGCAGCACTGGGATCTGTGATGGCACCTTCTGATCAGGTGTCCTAAACTTTTATTGAGTAGCTGCTGTGACTTGGGCGTGCAGGCATTAGGGATACAGCTACAAGCAAGATAGACATCGAGTCTTTTGGTGTGGCCAGTACAGCCATTAATATTCTTACAATTAATTACGGGTAGACAAGGGTCCTCCCTGTGTCATGAGAAGTATGATTCATGTATTTAGCTGAAGAAATAGGCTTCAGTAGTAATGTGCTAAGGTTACGAAGCTGGCAAGGGATAGACTAGATTCGTTTTCACATCTCCTGACTCTGAACACAGAGACACCCACCTCCCCCGACTCCAGTCATGTCTGCCTTCAGCTTCCTCCCTCTTTGCTCGTGAGTATTTCTTGCCTTTAATTAGCCTGCAGGATCTGGGTCATGCCAGGATGCGGCAGCTCTGCAGTGCACTCCAGGCCCGAGGCCCTCATCTGGCAGTGGTCTCCCAGGCTACCCTCAGGTGGAGATTATCCCTCCTGCTCTAGCTCTCCCAATGTGTCCCGGACTTCAAGTGTCTTCGGCACCTGCCTCCTCCCCTTGCTGCTGTTCATCTCAAAGTATACAGTATGAGGTGAATGCCCATCTTTCGCCCTCACCACTGTGACTTCCAGAGTCTCTCCTTCTCCTAGCTCTCTTGCCTAATTGAGAAGACCTGGCTGGCTTCCCTTTCTTTATGGTTTACACAAACATACATATGTACTCGTGCATATGCACACTCATGCAATGATGCATGTATGCATGCCCATGCATGCAACACATATACACACAGGTGCATACATGTAAACACATGCAGGTGGGTATGTGTATACACATCATGCACACAGACAGCACACATTCATGACACACTTGTATATGAGCATGTGCACATGCACACAGTGTACTGAGATGCCCACCTGGCAGCAGAGACAACCTAGGTGCAGGTGGGCATCAGATGAGCTTTGTTCTTGAGTTGTCAGCCCCCACTGCCAGTATGTGTTCTCCACTCAGGGGTGTGAGCATCAGGGGCCTTTCCGGAGGTTACTGCCTGCCTCCGGATGACAGCCACCGGGCATTCTGCTGTCACCTCTCCTACGCCTCCACCAGGCCCCAGTGTGCTCAAGGGTAACAGTGTGTCTTCAGCTATGATGCAACAGGCTGGGCTCTAAACTCTGCTAATATTGAATGTGACTTCCTTTTTGTGTTAAATATGGGGAAGGGAACTAAACTATATGTAGCATCTAGTAGGTATTAGGTATTACGAAAAGTAGGTATATTTTGATAGTTATTTATGTTTTCATGATAAAGATCAATTTCAGTATTTTTTTAAAATAAATCTTATTACCCTCCACTTGCCTGCTGGGGACATGTACCATTTATTCACTGGGCAAGACCCCAAGTCCAGGGCTCACACACTCCTCAGCCAGGCTTGAGGGCCCTCCGCTGTGCTCCCCACAGTCTGCAGTCTGCCTCTTCTGCTTTGCTCTGTAGGACCTAATCTTGGGGTGTCACGGAAAATCCCGAAGCTGACCCCTTCTGCTCTGGGAAGCCACCTCCTCATATGGTCTTTACAATGACCACAAGAGGAACATACTGTGTTTGTCTTACAGTCGAAGCAACTGAGACATAGACTGAGTCATTTGCCCAAAATCACAGAGCTTGTAAAGGGGTGAGGCTGGGAATGGAGCCCAGATCAGTTAAAGGTGTCAGAGATGGGAGACTGGGAAAATCACAGGCAGAATGTCAAGAGACTCATTTGTTTCCCTCCTTCTTATCTGGCAGCCTTGATAAGGCAGTTTTCTTATTGGCAAAATATTTACCTCAATGGGTTGTTAGTATATCATATAAAATAAAGATTGTAAAATGGCATTAAAAACTAAGTCAAGTGATATACTAAGGTGACCTTTCCATTTTGGTGTGGTTTCAGGTGAAGACTTTGGTCATCTTTAGTCTTGGAGGATGCCTGCCTCTCTCTACACCAGTCAAGTGACATTTACATACGGGCAGTATTCTGGCTGATTCGGGCCCCTGTAAAATCCTGGGGAACCTGACCTCACCTAGAGCCCAGCCTGGAGTCTCCTGACTCAGTGCTGACCCTTGATGACACAGTGTCCTGAAATCCCACCTCAGAGCTGACCTCCGAGCAAGTTATCCTTCCCACACCCTTCCCTGATCCATTTTCCATCTTCTCTACTCAAATCTGTGCTGCTAACCTGAGAGCTAGGGCATTATAGCAAGGAGGAAGTGGGAGGAAATACTTCGGCATCCCTTCCTCCCACCACTCTCCTGCCAGCATCGTTTGTGGGTAACGCACCCGAGAAACCTGCCAGCAAAAGGATCCAGGGCGTGCACTCAGCCAAGTTTGGTACTGGGAGAGCCAGACGAGTGAAGAGGGAATGGCCACCTGCACGCAAATGTCTCAGTTCCCTCATGTGTGATGCTGCTGGTCTGAACAGGCTGGACCTCCTAGCCTGAGTTTGATGGGACTGCAAGCGAGGGAAGGGAGAGAGAGATGCACACAACGCATACCATTCGTTCAACAAGTGCACGGGGTTGAGAATAGAGAAAAGGACCCTTATTCCTGTTTCATGAGTTCTCCCTAGTGTTGTGTGTATTATAATACAATGGAAAATGCAGTGTGGTAGGCCCTGTGTATCTATGGGTTCCACATCCTTGATTTCAACCAAGCACAGATGAAAAATACTTGAAAAAAATTGAACTGTACTGAATGTGTATGGAATTTTTTCTTCTCATTCTACCTGAAACAATATAGTCTAACAACAAATTACATAACATTCATACTATATTAGTTATTATGAATAATCTAGATATGATTTGAAGTATTTAGGAGGATGTTTGTGGGCTTTCCACAAATTCTAGGTCGTTTTATACACAGGACTTGAGTACCCGAGGATTTTAGTGTCTAGAGGGGGTCATGGAACCCCCATCCCCGTATTGAGGGAAGACCATGAGCACAAGCCTCTGACAGTACAGAGTTGAGGGGTCGCTATCGTGGCCAGTGTGAGGTGATGCTGGCACACAGGGAAGCATGAAGTTGACCTCTGTAACAAAACTGGCAAAGGACTTGCCAGCGGGGAGAACAGCAGGTTTGAGGAAGCCAGGTAAGAAAGCCCATGTTTCAGAAGTGATAGGAAGTACCCAAAAGACTGGTAGAGAGGGAGAACCTGGTGGAGATGGAGAGCAACTGGCCATACTGCCAAAGCCTCTTAAGCTAAGCTGAGGGTAAGATGCCTCAGTGTACAGTGGAGTCCAACAGGAGGACCCAAGACACACAGCTGGGCCCCAGCGGGCGGCGCGCTACCCCAAGTCCACCAACGGAGGGAGGCTGCCCCAAGCTGACGTCCTGAACAAGGTCAGCTGTCGAACCAGAGGACCCAAGTAATGAACCTTCCACCTGCAACCTCCTGTTTCTTCTTTTTGGCTTCATCTTCCACCATATTCAAAAAAAAATTGTTACTGAGTTACAAAGGACCCAGGGCTATAATCCAGAGAGACCAAAGTGAATGACTACAGAACTAGAGTGTGACATTGTGAACTCATCACAACCTGCTCACTTGCTGTGCTGTGGGAGAAGACACTAAGAATCAATAGAGCCTTAATTTTCCGTTTCCTCCTGCTCCATCTTCTCATGCAAAATATGTTTCATGGAAATGATCCTGGGGCGAGGGAGGTCACAGGGCTGCTGGCAGGGAGAAGGGTTCTTTTAATTGGCAAAATGCTAATCGTTTTGGAAAATGAATTCTAATCTTCCCATCTAATACTGTGGATATGTGAGTAATTACTTTCCTTCACTAAACTGTTAATGCAACATTAGTGATTACACTAATTAAAACTAATGAACTCTTACAGACTGATAAATCCCTCAGTCAGTCAGCAGATACCGTCTTTCTATTGGCTGTATTTAACTTCCCATTTGAAAGAAAGATTTTGAATTAACCTTTAGAATAATGTGCAAAACTGGGTTTAGAAATGTTAGGCTTTATAGACTGAGTATCATTTTTTCCTCAAGCATTAGTGAGGCCATTTCCACTGAGGGTGTAATTGAATTTAAAAACACATCTCTTAATTTGATCAGCCACACTCCCGTGGCTGTAATGGCTATCCCTCCTAATCCTAGCTTCTGAAGGGGAAACCTGTCCCTGGTAGTGTCACATGACGTTTCCTCTAGCTCTGCACCCCATGGTGGTCAGCAAGGTCACTCGGAGGATTACTTTTCCTGTCTTCTTGCCTCCAGGAACATAACCATGCTGATGCATTTCAGTGAAAAGAGGATTTTGCACCTAATTTTAAATGACAGGCTATTGCTTTGAGTTTGCTTGTGCTCTTATTTGTATTAATTAGCTAGGGTGTTTAGTTCTGGGTGAAGGGAAGAAGGGAAGAAAGGCTATCAACACGTTTCACACACAGGGAGGAAGAGCAGGATGTGTGTCAGGGAGGAGAGGGGCAACATTTCCAGGCAGGAATTACAGTATTGGTATAAAGTCAAGGCCTGAACCAAATTCAAAATCAGGTCTCCTCAGAAGGGAGCATAATTGCGACTGCTCCAGCTTCCAAATTCTGCAGTGTTTAAAAATTCTCTTTTTCTAGGAAGGCTGCGTTTGCCCATTCAGTTTTC
Source organism: Hystrix cristata (assembly GCA_004026905.1). Taxonomy (NCBI): domain Eukaryota; kingdom Metazoa; phylum Chordata; class Mammalia; order Rodentia; family Hystricidae; genus Hystrix; species Hystrix cristata. Next base: position 54,126 of record PVJO010001500.1, on the reverse strand, counting down.
CTGGGATGCCCTGGTTCTTCATGTTGTCTTGTCAAAATCCAGTGTGGCTGTTGCACAGGCATAAAAATCCCAGGAAGACAATGGATTGTTTCACAATAGTTAAGAAATGAGGAAAAGATTTTCCCTGGCATATCTTAATACCTCTCATGCTCCTCTCCCCAGCACCAGATTCAGTTCTTAGTTATATTTGGTTCATAAATGGAGCACATCTTCATTTGGACAGCATGATGTCTGCAAATTTTATTAAACTATTTTAATATGAAGACTGTGACATATATGTATGTGTTTTTAAACTATGCTCTAGGAGCTGCCAATCTCTGGGTCAGGAATTGACATTTCAAGGTGATCACCTAACATTTTATTAGAAAAGATCACAGCCTAGAGATAATGAGTACGATTGCCTCATTTCATATCCATATTTCTGATTCACACCAGAAGCTGTTAATTAACACTTCTGTATAGGTCTTCATTTGGTGAAATTAGTGGTTTGTCAATCAGCATAATGGATTCTAGGAATGGTCTCTCACTGAAGAAAGGAGTGAGGGTAGGTTAAAATAGGTCAGCGAGATTCCTCACTTTATGAATGGCTCCTGAAAGCTTGTTCCCTAAGTATTCTTTCTAGCCTCTGGGTCAGGACTTCTGGTGGTCCGATGTCATCTCTTGTGTTTTGGACTCTCACTGCTGAAATATCACTGCATTCAAAGTTTCTTTCCTAGTGAGCAAAATTTCATAGATTGAGTGTGATAACACTAGTGAATACCCACAAGAGCTTTGAGTCTTCAGGCATCTATGCCTTCAACCCATTAGATAAAATAGAAATGGGGCATTACTTTGAAAAGAGGAACATGGCAACTTTGTTGGACAAATCTATTTAAAACCAAGGCCCACAGGTGAAAAATAATGAAAGAGATCCATACAGATGTCCACACAGACATTGGTCTAGGGTCTCAGAAACCCCCTAAACTGGTCTTCTTAAAAACGCAGTCTTTGGTTGTGTGAAGGATGGGAAGAAAAATGTGGATGATACTGTGAAAACAGAAAATAATCCTCCAAGTCCCCAGATGCAAGGTCCCATGGGCCTTCTTTAGTTTCTAGATCCTGGCCCTTGACTGACCAGGGTTGTAAGATTTGTCCATGAATATTTTCCTGTTTGTTGAGTGTATCAGGCCATGGACTGGTTCTTGCTAGTCAGTACTCAACACACAGCCACCGCTTGACACACATTTACTGCCCAGCTCAGTGTGTTAGGAGTAGCTTCTTCTATGAGGAGCACACTGGTTCTGTCCTTTGTATCATTCAGGTGTGCTGGCCATGGTCCTAACTAGTGATGTCTGCTTGAGACCATCAGCTGCTGTAAGATGGGGATGTGGCTCCCTCCCTGACCTGTGAAGGAGTCATGCAGTGGTTAAGACCTTCTCCGATAGTTCACTATATATCTCAACTTGCCCTGAAAACCACTAGCTGGTGGCCTTTTCTCCTCAACTGGGCTGGAAGTGATAGAGAACAGTGGCTGTATTTGGTCTGCCCAGTGCCTGCTTCCATGATGGGCAGACCTAGCACCTGGCAGTGTTTGGTGTCTAGGAGACTCTCAGTAAGTATAAGTTGCCTGAATAAATGATGGAATGAATGATTCAGAAAGAAAACACTCTTCCGGGTCATGTACATTGGAGGCTCTACCCCATACCCTTGATTTCAGCTGCCGGAAACATATGTATTGTGTGTGAATAGAAAAGCCCTCAGCTGTGAGCTTGTCAGGCAAGTGTCCCGGCAGCTCCTCAGCAGAACACAACAGGGAGGGGACACAGAAGTTGCACTGGAGCCTGACCAAGAGGTGGGCGCCAAGCCGTGCCCAGCTGTCAGCATGGGAATATAATAAAAGCTTCCAAAAAGAAACATCTCCTGCCAGTGAGGCACTTTCTTTGCTTTTATAGAGTTTACTGAAAGCTTCCTCATTCCCTTTTTCTGTGGGAAATTGCTTCTCACAGTTTGATTGGGAAGTTCAGTCACTGGATCAACCCAGGAAATCCGGCGTCCTCCTGGATGGACCTAGACCCACTTTCCCCTCACCCAAGCAGCCTCCTGGACCTAACAAAAGACAGGATGCTCCACACGTCCTTACTCATTTTCTCTTTTCAGGGGGCAGGAAGAAATCTCAACCCTACCAAAGACTATTGTTTCTCTAGCTCTATCCTCTCCACAAGAAGAACAGCTAATGGATTGTGTCCACCCAGAATTCCACAATCCACCCTTCCTACCACCCGATAACTTTCCTCTCAGTGGCTTTGAGTCAATTCCCTGCCTCCCGAGCTACTTCAGGGATCCATCATCCAGAATGCAGATTGTAGGACACAAGGAGTGGCCTACTGGTGACTGCTCTGAGCGGAGTGAGCGATGCTGGGATGTGTCTGCCGAGGTGTCTCTTTGCCTGTGCACAAGACCCATCACAGTACAGGATGAAGCCTGGTTTGGAAGAAAGCGAGACAGATTGCAGCTGTGCATATGGCTCATCATGAAGGTGTGATTTATTAAGATATGAAGATAGAACATTTTTTTCAGGAGTCTCATACCTTGATTTTTACTTTTAAGTATTTACACGTACCGCCAGTGTGGGCCTTCCCTTGTACTTTTGCCTGGAGCCCTGCAAATGTTAGGAGCGGGCCTGCAGTCAAAGCCCGTAGTCGGGGACTGCTGCTCCCTCTGCATTTACTCTTTGGCTTTGCTTTTCATCTGCAAGGCTTGGAGCACGCTAATGAGCCTTGTGAGTCATGTAGATGAAAGACTTTTTCCTGAAAGCAAGTTTTTGTGCAGTCAGACTTTTATATCTGCAATGGGCAAGTGAAATCAGGGCCCGCAAGAGCAATGTAAAGGCTAAAACTTAATTACTGGAAGCCCCATTAACTAGGAACATCTCTACAGGGTGATTTTAGGACCATGACAGGACAGAGGTGTGCTGAGCTTGCTGAGAGGCCAGTCAGGCAACCTGTGCAACCTGCACAAGGCCTGCTTCTGGGCAGCAGCGTTGCTCAAGAGCAGAGGCTGCTGTGGCTGGAGTTCATGCTCTGATTTTAGAGAGCTAGTGGTTGCACATGCAGAAGCAAACTTCGGAAGCAGATGTGTTGGTAAGTCACCAGTGGGCAGAGTTGTGTCCTGGGTGGTCCGCGACAATCCGATGGCCAGATTGCCCCAAGGCCACACAGTTCCTTAAAGACAGCTTGACCAGGAGCGCCGCAAATTGAGCTCACTCTGAACTCTCCACCCTCTCCACAGCCTCCTCCCAGAGCAGCCGGGAGCTGCTCAGCTAAACTGTCTCATCCTTCATGGACTCCTTCCTCTGACTAGGCCAGGTCTGTCTGCTGCATCCCCCTTTCTAACAGGCGACACACTTATTCAACATCCGGTCTTCCTGCTGGGCAGGGACACGAGCTCCTGGAAGGTGAGTGTTGCATCTGTTTCTTCCCTGCTGTGTCCCCAGCAGCAGCCCGCTGCTTCGAAATGGAAGGTGTCCAATCAGCGTGTGTGGGGAGGATGAATGATGCTTCCCCTTGACCCTGAAATGATCTAACCACCTCTCACAGTCCACCTGCCACCATCTCAGGGCAAGTCACCCACATCACTGTCTGATATACTACTATAGACCTTTAACTAGGTGGAATGAGTTGGAAGGCGGACCCTGAAAGATACCCCTACCTGTTAACCTCCGGAGCCTGTGAAAGTGACCTTATCGGTGCATAAAAGATGTTTGTGTATATACACATCTATGTATCAAATGAGTTGATAAACTATTTTAGGTCTTAAATGGTTCTATCTTAGAAGACTCAGGTGGACATGTTCCTGGAACGTGGATGTGACTTTTTCCACTCCTACCTTCTCCCCCCTCCTGGGTCTCTCCGCCAAAGACAGCAAATCACAGCTCGTACACCTCTGACCTGGTGGATTTCTCTCACCTGGTGGCTGCTGAGACCACGGACCACGGGTCTGTAGGGGCCTAGGGAGGCACTGGAGACCAGCACTTATTCACATGCATCCCCATTCTCGAGTGCATCTTTGGGTTTTTTGTTTTTGTTTTTGTTTTTGTTTTTCGTTTCTCCCCCCTCTTCCCCACCCCTACCTTCTGCTCCCCCCTTCCCTATTTACAGCAGCTTTATTTATATTTTCCCATTTTTCCCTCTCCTCTTTCTTTCCTTTCCCCTTCTTTCTTTTCCCCTTTCCCCTTTCTAGCTCTCCTGTCTTTTCAATATTACCTTCCTTTTATATAATATCTATTATACCTCTTTGTCCTTATTTACCCTTATGGTTTTTCATATCAGGGAAACAATTCGATGTGTACTCATGAGTGTCTGACTTATTTTGCTTAAGAGTGTGTTCTCAAGGCACATCCATTTATAAGCTAGGGACACTTGTCGGGTGCATCTTTGAACTGCATATTTGTGGATTCAGAGTGAGATGAAGCTGAAGCAACCTAACCAACTCTCACCAGACTTTAAAATCAGGCCAGTGCTCGGGGTCGGACCTGGCTTACTGGGATATAGTACCAAGCCTGTCTGATCCTGACTCCTGATCTGCCAGCCATGAGTGAGTTCATACATATAAGAGATGATCAAAATGTACAATGAATATTTAAAATTTTTAAAATTTATTATAGTAAAAGACACATTACCATGAATCTCCCTCAAAATACTCCCCTTCTCTTTGAATGCACTTATGCCATTATTCTTTCCACTTTCTGAAGTAGTTCTAGAAGGCCTCTTTTGGGAATTTTTTTACAAAGTGTGATCCGATAGAAAGGCAAGGTAGTAAAAGCATTACAATATGTCCTCATCTACCTTTCTCACTGGATCTGGCACTGTGTGACTTCTAGTTTTCCTGCAAAGTGATCATTCTCACAACATTTGATTCAACATTTTGAATCATTTCAGGACACTGAGGCAGCCACAACACAACTAAAGATGCTCAAGAAAGAAGATCTTCAGAAGTGCTTCAGAAGGTGACAAGAGTGATGGACTAAGAGTGTCAGAAGTAAGATGGAGTATTCTGAGAGGAGGTGTTTCCCATCCCACCTGCCTGCCATCTCTACTCAGAATTCTGGTTTCCTATCTGAGGACTTGCCTCTCGCATGGATAACTGAGACTGGAATTGGTCTCAATGTCAGGAGATGCTGTGACTACATGCAAGAACAGATGTAGACCTTAGATCTTTCCCAGGACAACTGTTACTCCGTACCAACAGGCCCATACTGGAGACATAAATCCAGAGCAGTGGACCATGCTATTTCACACAAAAGACTGACTTCCAACAGCATGTTTAACTCCAAATAATCACCATTAGCAAATTAGGTCTGCATATCAATCTGTCCTTAAAATAGGACATGTGTCATTTGCCCAAGGATAAATGGAAAGAGATTCAGAGTAGAAAGAAAACAGATTTTTAAAGTCAGACCCACTTGGGTATAAATCCTGGACACATTAATTAACCTCTTTATGCTTCTGTTCCTTCATTTATAAGGTGAGAATTATAATATCTCATTGGGGTTGAAGTAATGATTGGATGAGATACAAAGAGCACTGTGTAATATTATCTGTCCCAGAGTAAGAAGGCTGTAAGTGGTAACTGTTATTATTATTTATCATCATTGTCATTACTATGGTTATATGGAACAGCTCATGGCAGTGAAAGGTAGGGAAATTTCATTGTACATAATTTCTAGGACAGGCTGGGGGTTTAGCGCAGCAGTTAGAGTGCTTGCCTTGCAAGCACAAGGCCCTGAGTTTGATCCCCAGCACAAACACACAAAAGACTTTCTAGGATCATGTCCAAACTGGATGAATTCATAAAAACACTTACACATAATGCCCTTCTGAACATTTAAAGCTTCCTGACAATCTTATCCAATGTTTTCATTAACAAAGAAACTTTAACTAAATATTATGGTTTATATCTGGATGTCTCCCCAAACCTCATGTGCTCAAAGGTGGAGCTTTTGGAAGGTGGTTGGATTATGGGGCAGTACAGCTAACTTGCCATTAGATGGGTTTGTCTAGAAAAGAAAGGTCACTGGAGGCATGGCCTGGAAGGGTCTATCTCCCTCCCTGGCTCCTCCCTGTACTTCCTACTTTCTGTCTGCCTCGAGGCAAGCAGCGTTTCTTCCACCACGCTCCTGTGCCTTGCCATCCTGCCTTGGAACCAGCTGCCTATGGACTGAAACCTGAGCCCAAATAAACCCCTCCTTCCTTGACTTTCCGGTATCTAGTATTTTGTCCCAGTGATGGAGAAAGTGATTAAGGCAGATTTTGGTACCAGAGAAGTAGAGTTGCTGTGATGCTACCTAACCATGAGGTTTGGACATCTTTGGAACTGGTTCGCAGGAGGAGTTGGGAAGGTTTGGAGACGCCAACTGGAGAAATAGCCCTAGAAGGCTTTAAGGTAAGTGTTTTCCGTGGGAAATCCTGGTCAGACCCAAGAACGCCAGAACCGACAGCAGTGCAGCGGTAAAGACCATTCCTGAGCGTATAGCCTCTCCATGGTCTCCTGCATTTCTACACATCACTCAGCTGTTGGGACTCAGGAAATGACGCCCCAAAGACAGGTGCTTGGAGACCTTAGAACCCACCCTGCAATCCAGGTATTTCTACTTAGGTCCTCATTTCTCCCCTCCTGCTAATTGTCTGGACCTTAAGAAGAAAACAATTGCCTCTGGACTCTTTCTCAAGCTTTCATGAACTAAACTCATAGGAGGGAAAGAGGGATGGAGGGAGAAAGGAAGAAAAGAGGCAGAGGATGGATGTGTGTGGCCGTTGTCTCCAGGGCACAGATAAATGCGGACATCTGTCAGGGCTTATGTAGGAGCCCTAGAAGGTCTTTTCTTGCATCTTTCCATCAGCTCCTTTGGCCTGTCTGTTGCAGGTTGCTGAGTTTGCTGAGATGCTAATAGCTCACAGGACTGAAGGACAGAGGATGAGAACCGCACCAGAACCCTGTGGCTTCGGAAAGGCGGAGTCATTTTTGACACTTCCAGGGAGACACAGGCCAGGAAGCCTTGCCCTGTGGTCCTGGGGCAGGAGCCTCCTTTCTGGGACTAAACATGGGGGCTAAGGACTGAAACTGGGCACAGCGAGGTTGTAGGGTCAGAGAGGCTCACTCCCGACTTCAGGTGAAAGCCTCGCTGAACAAACGGCTCCTTCTCTCTCCACAGCATCACAGCTCCCAAGAGCCCCTGACAGCTCCAAGTAAGTCCCGTAAGCGAGCTGGGGGCAGGTGTGTTTTATTGATTCTGCATCTTTGCCGGAAGCTGGGTACATATTTAATAAAAATCTGAGGCTTGGGGGGAAGTCATGGGAAGGCAAAAGGGAGGATAGCTGCCCTCTGGGCTCGGGAGATTAACAGTCCAACCAGCCTCAAATAATTCATTCATCCAGTATTCATCTTTCAGTTATTACAGTCACCATGTGTCTCTAAGGAACAAGTTTATTAGTGTTGCTAAGATGATTAGTCTACTCTACTTCAAGGCAATTCAAATTGTCTTCATACATGTATTTCTTTCCATAATTCACAATGGCTACATTCCAACTCTAGTCCTATTTTGTTCACATTTTCCCCCCTGGAGAGTGCTCACTTGCCACAGTAGTTCCAAACTCTCCAACTGGACTCATCTCACAATTGGAGATTAAGTCTCTCGCCTGTAGCTCAGCCTTCTCCCAGCCTGGGTTGCTCCGGCTCTGTAACTCTCACGGCTTAGAGACTGTGAGGATTCCCGGGGAGACTGGGCTCACTTCCTCTCTCTCCACCATTGCTCATGACTAGGGGATGCTGCAGAGAGGAAGACACACGTGAAGCTGCCACTGATCCAAAGCACCTGGCTTTATGCACTTGAGTAACTCTAACTTTCCTAGCAGTTTCACAAGCAGCACAAATCTCCTTTCACAACTCTGCCAAGTGTGCTAGACCAGCAATCTTCAAACACTGTGCAGATCGCACACTAATCACCTGGGTGTCTTGTTAAAAGGAAGACTTGGACTTAGCTGGTCTGTGGCTGTTTCTAGAGATGTCAAAGCTGCAGGGCCACAGACAGCACTTTGAAGAGTGAGAGGCTGGACTCACTCTCCCTTGTCCACTTACATCAGTCTGGGGAACCCCTTTTCCACTCACAAAAGTCCCTACATTCCTTTAGGAATCAAGTAGGAGGTTCTTAATGACCCCAGACACTCCTCTCTAACTCGGATTCTTTACAACCTCCCGGTTCTGGAGGGCTGCTTTGTTACCCTCACACTGGAGATAATGGGGCTGTCCCGTTTGTAATCTGTTAGCCATACAGGGTCCTGCAGACAGCTTGGTAAGACTTCACAAGGGAATAGCAGGAAGTGGAGCTGGGAGAGACTTCTTAAGTACAGAATGGGGGGTTTATTTATTTATTTTTTTTGGTGGTGCCGGGGATTGAACTCAGGCCCTTGTGCTTGCAAGGCAAGCACTCTAATCACTGAGCTAAATCCCCAGCCCTGGGGCGTTTATTTATCTTTTTTCTTTTCATAATATTTAGATTTGTGTTTCAGGAGAGAATTAGCTTTAACTAATTAAATTTTCCATTTTTATGGTTGCCTGTAATCTCTTACTATTTATTTTAATTAGGTTTTTATTTCAGGAATTAGAAGCAGCTTCCTTCTCTTAGTTTTAAGTAATAACACATGAACAGATATCATGCTTTTCTGCAGGGCCTGTTGAATTCCACAGTTTCCTACTGTTACATAGCAAATTCATTCATTCATTCAATCAATTGTGTATTGAGCTTTTACTACAGCCTGTGGGAGGCGCTTGGAAGAGAACTGAACCAAGCAAATGTGGTCCTTGTCCTCAGAGAGCTTAATTTTCTAGTGAGAGGAGGAAATGCTTTCAAACTGGGAAGAGATTTTTAGGAGAACAGCCAGGGCTGTATCCTGCCTAGTTTCTTGCAAAGGTCTACTAAAATAATTAAATAGGAGGCTATTTGGCCTGGGGTGGATCTAACACCCTAGATCCCTTCATAAGCAAAATGCAAATTAAGTTCAGCCAACCACAGCAATGCAAACAAGGCAGTTGCTCAGACTTCTACCAATCTGATATTTCCCCCCACACTCACCCTAATAATGCCTTCTTTTCAATCACCTCCTGAGAAACCCCTAAGCATTTCTGGTTTGGCGCTGTCTTGTTCACTGTCTGCTCAGATAAACTCTTGGAAGTTTAATATGCTAAAATTTGTCTTTTAATCCATCTGAGTGCGAACTGCTCTACTTTTCTGCTTTCCCCCTTGCTCTTTGAACCCACTGGGAGGGCAGAAGAGTTAAAGGGGTCAGAGAGACAGAAACTTGTGCAGCTGCGTTGGGCGGTAGGTGAAGAAAGGGCTAGGATCCATTTTAAGTGGACTTGATTACAATGGAGTTATGTATAAATTATGTGCAAAGGAAGGGGAATTTGGAAGGACATTTCCCTTTTTCTGTACCTTCTCCTAATCCATGCTGCCAGAAAATTCTTCCATTCTGCTAATATTGGAGAATATTTCCGATGAAAGGCAAGTTGAAAATGGCACGAATGCCTTCCCCTACAAAACACAGAGATGACAAGTCCTCCAGCCGAGCTCTGCGAATGTACCAGCCTCATACATGATAAGCAATCAGAGAGCACCCGAGCTTCTTCAGTTTCTCCCCTTTGCTGGAACTCTGTGTTTTCACAGCACTTGTTCTGGGTCAAGCACTCAACAGTAATTCCCAGTCTAAACTTCACCAGTCTTTACAGGTAAGAACTCAGGGTGAAGCTTCAATTTCCCCGGGTTGGCTAAGAGAAGGAACTGACACATCGCAAGGAGAATCCGTAGGGGCGTGAGGGGAGAGGGACACATAAGAGGAAGACACGTGAAGAACTGAGGCGGGTTCGTTTTTCTGCTCCTTACACGATCAAGGACAGCTCCTTCCACTTCTCCAGACTTCAGTTTCTATGACTGTAAAGTGATAATGATGATAGCTGCCTCCTCCCTGGATAATAAAATGTGTTTTAAAGAGTGAAATCCATTCGCAAGAAAAATAATATTCTGTGGGTGCAAATCGTAGAAGGCCAGGCCTGAAACGCTATCTTGAGCCACACTTGCCAAGTGTCTGTCCTAAGCCCGTCACATCCCTCATTTTATTTAATCCTCACGTCGTGTCCAGGAGGCGAGGACTATCACCGGGGACTTGCATACAGGATACAGCAATCTCGCTTGTCGACTTGATTGGTTTGAAAGAGGCCTAGAAGATTAACACAGCACACTCTTGGGTGCGTCTGGTGGGTCATGGAAGTGTGACCTTGGGGGCTACATCTGGCTTGTGGCCCCTTCTTGCTGGCTTTTCATCTGCTTTCTGTCTCCTGGCTTCTACGAGTTGATCAGATTGCCTCCTCCATGCCCTTCAGTTAGGGTGTTTCTGCCTTGGAGCCAGCCTTGGAGCCAGCCATGGTTTCTGTCCAACCATGGACAGAAACTACTGAAATTGTGAGATAAAATAAATCTCTCCTTTAAGTTTTGAGTGTTGTTTTGTCTCAGCATTGGAAGGCTGAGTAGAACACAGCCACTTGCGTGCAGAATGCAGAGGGGTCTTTCCCGAGGCCTAGGAGTTAGTTGTAGTGCCTGACTGCAGAATCTGGGTGCTTCCTGTCCTGCTCTGTGCCAGGTGCCAAAGCTCAATTGTTCCCAGGTAGATCATCTGCAGCTCACATTTTATTTCACTCCAAGTTGTCTTTTCCTTCCCATCTAACTTAGCTCATTAGTTGGCAGGGGAGCTCAGGGATTTAGAACTAATCCTAATATTAAGTAAAGAGCAAAGCATAATTGAGAAGATAAATCTTCTGAGGGAAAAAAATGCATGTAACATATTCCACAGTCAAGCATGGGCGATTTTCCCCATGCTCTAGATGATCTACATCAACCTCCTCTTTTTATGCCACAGATAATTGTGGGTTGCGGCGGATGGTTTTTAAAAACTAATTTTTTTCTGATCAGGAGATAATGTATTCTCATCACAAACATTTTACAAAATTCTGTATCACATGAAAAGGAGAATAAAATACTCTCAGAATGCCATCATCCTGATAGTGATGTTAACATTTTGCTCTGTGCTTGTTTTCAATGCCTCTTTTCAACAGAAATGCCTAAATAGTCCACATACAGCCTTGTAAGACATTTTTTCTTCTTGATAGCTGGTGGAACAATAACATGTCAAAAAATGTAGATGAATACCAGCCTTCTTAGAGGCTCTTTTGGCCTTGGTGAACTATATGGATGTGGCATAATTGGTTTCATTCCAATCTGGCTAAGAGAGACACAGTTGCCATGTGCATCCAACTGTTTACTTGTTCATTCATTTGGCAAGCCCGCCAGATATCAGGAATAAAAAGAAAACCAAGATTTAGTTCAGGTCTCCAAAAAAGCCAGTGTCTTGTCTCAGAGGTACTGCTGCGTCATCTTATTTGTGGCCCAGTCTCATTGCTCTCTACTTCTCCCGGTTCCCTTCTCCACACGACCCCCCAGAGTAGCTTGCTTTGTTGTTGGGAGCAGTCAGGCCTTCCTTGCTGACCCTCCCCCACTTCCAGGCCCTGTCTTTTTCTTGCCTCTGGGTTTAACAGTGGCATAAAACTAATTTATAGCTCTTGCCAGGAAGAGAACAAATTTTCATCTCAGCCCGTCATGCGAAGGCACTAGTACAAATGAATAATTGTTGACCCATGCTACCTATTAGAGATTGTGCTGGGGTTGCTTCGTGTGTTGTTTTAACACAAGAAATTAAGGGCCCTGGCAAGGGCTTCCATGGGACCTGAATTGGTAATGAGGGAACATTGTCTTTGTAGGTAACCCATCCGGATGCCTCCTTCATGCAGGACAGAGGGATGAGGCCCCGCTTCCTCAGCTGTCCTGTGGAAGGGCCGACTCTGCCCAGGTCTATTGTGATTTCAGGCTCAGGGCCATGGTTCTGCAGGGTCGTCATCCAGCGTGTACCTTCAGAGAAACTGGATCACAGACACTGTGTGGAGTGTCGAGGGGGACGTGGCCATAGATGTTGCTGTTTTGGCCACTAGGAACTCATCGATGAAGCCGTGTCTGTGCTCTGTCAGAGGCGGAGAGGGATGCAGGCTGCATTCCCTTCAGTATGCGCTGGCTCGACTTGTAGGAAAGGCTCATAGAGGGGTGATAACTGAAATGGGCCAGAAACAATGGTTAAGATTCAGGTGTGGAGGGAAGGGGCATCCTTCCAAAGGGTGGGACGCATGATGAGCGCAGGGAGGAGCTGGTCTTTTCATGGAGAGCAAGAACAAATAACAAATAAGAACAAGAGTTGCAGAACAAGAACAAATAAGGCCAGATAGGAAAGATGTAAGCCGATTGTAGATACTCCTCAGTTTACAACGGGACTCAGTCCTGATAAACCCATCACAAGTGGAAAACATGGTAAGTCAAAAACATACCCAACCTACCAGCTGGTAGCGCAGTGTAGAGTATTGTTTCCCCTCGTGATCTCTGGTTGATGGGAGTTCTGCTCACTGCTGCTGCCCAGCATTGCCGGAGAGTAGCATTCTGCATATCGCTATCACAGAAAATGATCAAAATTCAAAGTACAGGTTCTGCAGAATGTATATTGCTTTCATAACATTGTAAAGTCAAAAACTTGTAAGTCAGAACTTGAAAGCAAGAAGAGAATGGGAAGGGTAAAAGGGGGTTTCATGACACTTTTGATTCCATGTCCTGGACATATGATAATGATACTTAAGTTGTATTGCTCTAAAGTAATGACTGAAAATTACAATGGAAATGTATATATATATGTAGACCCTTTAAAACAGCTGGGGCTCAGCATATATTTAAGAACACATTATGTTATTCATTTTTATGCCTTCTCTCTGTAGTCAAGAACTATTGCCAGGAACTATCACTTCAGGATTTTAACAAGTATGGTTGTACCTGCTCTCCTATAAGGTTGAACATAGGCAAGGCCAAGTGCACTGGTTATTCAGGCAACAACTTTGCTAACTGATATTTCCCATGTCCCGGGCACTGGTCTAGTGAGAACGCTTAGGACATGGAGGCTGAGTTTGGATGGAGAGTCTGCCTGCTACTGCTGACTCATGGGAAGACACAGACACAAGAGGGAAGAATGTCCTTCATAGCAATTGTGACATTACACAAGAGAATCAGCTAACAAATAATTGCAAAGTAAGATCAGTAAAATCACAGGGTGATAAGAGTTCCATCCACTGGGTCCTAGTGGTGATCTTGTGGGGGTGAGGTTAGATGAGACAGGGAAAGGACTACAGGCAGTTAAGTTAGATAGAAATTAATATACAGGCAGAGAGGGACTGGGCTGGCAAGGAAGTCAGCACAGGAACAAATATATCAGAATGGTGACTGAAGGCACATCAGAAGAAGACCAGGCCCAAGATAAAGATGCAGTGGCCAAGCCCACATGCCTCCCTAAGGGATAAACAATGACTAAGATTACACTGTAATTAGTACCACCTAGATCATTAAGTCCAGATGGGTATCAGTTGCCCAGGTGGGTGGGTGACCAGAGCATCGGGACCCATCCTTTCTCTACAATGTCTTTGTTCTTTCCAGGTACCTTACTACATGACCTGTTTCCCTTTTGGATCAATGTTAGTTAAGTGGCTACTCTCGTAACCCTGTAGGTTGATTGCAGTTTGACTCATGTAATAGCCATATTGTGACTTTGCGGTTTAATTTCCCCTGACAAAAAGCCTCAATGGCAACCTACTCAGAACCCCTCCTGTCTCTCAGGAGCTATCTCTCCCAATAAACCCTTCCAACTTTTAACCTCTGCTGTCCTCTGGAATTCTTCTTCAATTTTGGGGGACACCAACACAGCACATCTGACATCTAGCAGGTTGGGAGTTCTATTTCTCCTCTATCCAAAGGGTTCGAGTTGGCCTTTTCTTTTGGATAATGGGATGTGGTTTCTTGACAGAAAGGAGAGTAGAAAAAACTTCTGGATTATTAAGATAATTCTCAGCAAAAGTATTCGTACACTAGTGTCTAGACTGAAGCATTACATTTGCTGGCACTGTAGGCCACAGCTCCTGTCTGGGGATAGGCAGTAGGGATACTCTGGGATGATGCAATATTCTGAAACAGAGATAAGAGGCCTTGGAGAGGCTTGCAAAAGCCCCCAGCCTGCTCCAGATCTGCATTCAGCATGTTGCCATCCTATATTAATATGCATTGAGTGAGCTGGAGAAGGCAGAACAAGGAGTCCAGATTAAAGCAGCCATGGACCATAAAGCCTGCTTGGCGGGGTGTAAGTGGGAGTGACTTCATCGTCTAAGTGGTTTGAAAGTGAGAGCTGCCTGGGCTGTATTCTGTCTTTCTCAGGTCAATAGTTGGTGCACAGTAAGTGGTCAAGTAGCATCTATTGATGGGCTTAAAGCTGGAAGGTATGGACTTGGTTTTATTCATTCATCCACCAAATTTAAAACATTTTCTGTGTGGCAGAAATAGTGATAGGTCCTGGAAATAAAATGATAAATAAAATCCAGTGTCTGTCCTTTAAAGGGTGTATAATCTAATGAAGGACTTGGCTGGAAAATAGATAACTACAAAACAGAGGTGATTGGAGGTATGATAGGAAAAGGCCATGGTGCTGTGGGGACACAGAGGAGAGACGAGGAGAGAAACTGGGCCTGGAAAACTCTCACGGAGGAGGTGACAGCTGAACAGGGTCTTGAAAGATGAAAGGGTGATTGTCTTGGCAAAGAGCAGATTGTGAGTGGAAGGAAAGCTCATTCAAGTAGAAAGTACCATTCAACAGTGTCGAAAGCTACAGACAGTTTAGTCATCCTGGGAGGTCAACATCGTCATAGTCAAGGTGGGCAAGAGTGATAAGAGATGGCACAGAAGAGGCCACTGAGCTGCGTATGCCTTGCTAAGGGGTTTGGGTCATACCTGAAGGATTTTGTGGGTCACTCAAGGATTTAAGAGAAGTTTGACATAAACAAATGTCTTTTAAAAAAAAAACTGCCAGGAAGGTGGAATGGAATAAGAAAGATGTAAGGTAAACACTGTTGCAAAATGTGTATTTCTATCCAATGATTTATAGCCCCTTTATAGAGATACATACAATTGTACACTGAAAACAGACTGATTCCTAAAATGTAAACTGTTATCAGAACTTTTATGAATAGAATGACTTTACATATTAATTTTTAAACATATAGTTTATTGAGGTGAGTTCATTATTGTGATTAGTACTATTAATAATACTAATATAGTGTTATTATTATTAGATACAAAAACATGAATGAACCTTGAAAGCATCATGCTAAGTAAAAGAAGAATCACAAAAGACCATACACTATAGCATTCCATTTACAGTCCTGAGTCACTTAACAATGGGACACATTCTGAGAAATGCTCATTAGGCAGTTTTGTCTTTGTGAGAATTTCACAGGGTACATCAACTCAAGTAAGAAGCTATGATGTCACTAGGCCACACAATTTTATGAGTTGTTGTTGTGTATGGGGTCTATCGTTGGGTGAGGCATTGTTATGCAGTGCATAACTGAGTGTGAAATGTTCAGAATATGAGACTCTGTACAGCCTGAGAGCAGAGTAGGCTGGGCAGGAAATAGAAGTAATTACTAAAGGATATGGTGTTTCTTTTGGGGATGATGAAAATGTTCTAAAATTAGAAAATGATGCTGGTTGCACAACTCCATGAATATACCAAAACCAACTGAATTATACACTTCAAAAAGTATGTGAATTATATCTCAACAGAAATGCTATGCTACTAGACAGAAACATCCTAATCAAGTATGCTGGCAGCATTTTTAATGTGCAAATTCTGCCAACATTATTGAAATCTGGAACAAATCAAGAATGTTCACTATATTATAATTATTTAATATTGCACAAAAAGCAACTAATGCAATTTAATAGGAAAAAGAAAAGCCATAAAAATTTGGAAAAGAGAAACTCAATTGCAAAACTGTTATAAAACTGGAAGAACTCAGTAGATCACAAATTTGATAAATATAAATCAATAATTTTCACATATACTCAAAACTAGTTGTATACATTAAAATCAATACCTAGGAAATGAATCTTACAGGAAACATTCAAAGGCTAGAAGAAAAACAGCTTAAAATGCTACTGAAGAGCATGAAGAACAAATCAAATAAATCAAAATATAAGCTATTCCATAGGATGGCTGACTATTCTAAATACGGTGACATTCCCTACATTCAACAAAATCATAATAAATACACCAATGATTTTAAAAACACAATTAAACAAATTGATTTTAAAAATAAATTTTTAAATTTGTTTATGTTCAAATAAATATCAGAAAAATAAACATACACATTCAATCTTCACTATCAATTGGATTAAGAGACACCTAGAAGATTAGTAAAGCACACTTCTGGATGTGCCTAGGTGTGTCTGTGAGGGTGTTTCAGAGATGACTGGCATGTAAGGCAGCAAACTGAGGTGGAAGACACACTGTGAATGTGCATGGCACCACCCAGTAGGTGGTGGCCCAGATGGAGGAGAAGCAGAAGGAGGAGGAAGCCTGCTGGCTGGCACTGCATGTGTTCTCTGCTCTCCCTGCTTCCCAGCTGCAACGAGGTAAGCAGCTTCCTCCACCACACCTCTCTGCCATGCTTCTGACTCGTCAAAACCCACCATAGACTTCAGCTGTTAGCCAAAATAAATCTCTCCTCCTTTAAATTGTTATTCTCAAGTATTTTGTCATGTGATAGAAAGCTAACACATATGTATACCCAGGATGTTACTGAAAAATGAATAGTAGTGCAGTTGGATTGTCCTTTACCAAGTGGTAAAACATAGACTAAAGCTATAAAAGTTTGATTTCCGGTGCATGAAAAACAAGGAGGTCAATGGAGTAGCCCGGAGTGCCAGATCCAAATATGCATGGGTCTATTAAATAGATTTGGCATTGTACATCATTAGAGAAAAGACTCTCCCAACCCTCCTCCTGAGTTTGAAAATCTTCATTGCTGTTCATTGACAGAGGCATGGAAATGAGCAGAGACAATTTAAGGATCTGGAGAAGACTAAGCTTCATGGAGCTTAAAGTCAGGACACAGCACAACTTGCTGGAACCAATGACCAGAGACCAAATGGCAGCAAAGACACACAGTGGACACATAATAGAGACAGATAATAAGAGTTAGAAAGAGTATCCACTAAATCCAACTGTCGGCAGCACATTTGACCAACAGTATATCAGTTCACAAAACCTTATTGTTAGTTTCAGGAATTTTATGAGCTGATAATTAAACACTGCCATTATTAAAATTAAATGATATAAATGTACAGTTCATATTAAAAAACACAGGGAGTAAATACACAAAACTCATGGTGTCCTAGGTATCTTACTATGTTTTACTATTACATATATTCTTAAAGCTGTTTATGTTTCTGTAACTCATGTATATATGTACGTATGTCTATATGTGTATTTGTACAGTGGAAATACTAAATAATGGTAAGCATTGTTTCCCAGCCTCATGTCCATTGATGACTGAAAATTAATCACGGTGAGAGTATTTGTACCGTGGAAATTGGCAAATGCTACAAATCAGGGCTTGATTTCCTGTTTTGTTAATTGCCTAGACTAGATTGAAGAAAATGATGAAGGAAATATTAATAAGGCAAATTAAACTTGAAAGTATGCTGGGTATGTAGCTGTTGCTTTGTGTTAAATAGCACAAAACTGAGAAAATATTCTTTCAATATTATAAAACAGTCATCTAATTCAGCAAAGAAATTGCTCATGTCACTGAGCAGTGAGTGATAAGCCTTGGGAACATAGAAGAAAATAACAACTAACGTTCATATTGAAATCACACACATTCACCAGTGACATGGTGGCCTTTCTCACTGAATGGCCATCAGAGTCTGATCTTGTCAAATGACAGTTGAATTGAAACTGTAGATTGGTTACAGGTACAAGAGTTCAACAAAACCAGTGAAGACATTCTGCATGGTTATGTCGAATTTGAAATAAAGACATGAAGCGTATCTTATTATTTGTAAGTTATGTTACACATCCTTTACATTGAGAACATTTACAGTAACTTGTGTACATATATGCATTGTGTGCTTTTCTCTAAAAACCCATTGCTAAACATCTACCAGACCATCATCTCATGGGCCCTGAAACTTGGGCTTAACGCTGGGTGAAGTAGGGACTCTCCAACGTGGCTAAGATTGTTTCCATTCTTGATGGAATGGGAACCCAAAATATGTATTAAATTCAATTATAAAGAAAACAATGTCACCTTTATTGCATATCTCCAGTTGTGAGCATGTTTACATGTGTATCCATTTCCCACCTACGTGAATTAGGTTGGGCAAAGAGGCTGTGAGTCTCGTGTTTATGCCCTAAGCAGTATGTCCCACAAGGGGAGGGAGTGTGCTTCTCACCCTGTTGTAACAATATTCATGATCCCTGCCTGGTCTTGACTCATAAAAGAAGCTGAACGGGTCAATGGCTCCTGAAGTGGACATAAATCCGGAGACTGCCCTGCCTGACCTCTGACCTTTCTGTGGCTGCTGCCTTAAGGTAATTGGCTGAACTGCTAGGAGTTAGAGTGGGGGGATTGGGGATGTTGGGAGCTTCATAGGACTGAGACCTCTAAATGGACACCTTAACTTTTCTCCCACACTTAAGGCGACTCTGGAAATTTATAGATTATGGGTTAGAAGCCATTACAAGTACTGGATATGCTGTGCATTTGTCTGTGGACAGATCCATGGGATCAGAATCTCTGGGCGCTGGAACAGACGCCCCAGATAAACTGTATATGTCTGCTAGAGATGGAGAGACTGCGCTGCATGGAGAAACTGGCAGGCGTGGCTCCCGATGGTGGGCAGAATAACTTGCTTGCTACTGTAAGGAAAGCTTCAGTGCAGAGTATTAGTAATTTGCTTATCCTCCTGTAGCCCTGCCAGGACTCAGATCTGAGATACTGAGCAGAAAAGACCCGAAACTGCTTACCTTCATATGACACCATAAATGTTCAAAATAAATAGACTTTTTAAAAAGCAAGGTAAAGCTGTATATGCATATTGCAAGTAGTTTTATAGAAATACTAACATGTATGTTACATTGAAAAAATTACTAAAGGTACCTACAACCGGTAACAGTGGAATCTCTGGGAAGGATTATAGGCAATTTTTTCTTAGTGGTTTTCTGTATCTTTTATATACAGAGAATATGCTTCTTTTATAATTAAAAATAACATTATTTTAAAAATGATATACTTGAAGATGAGACATAAAATAAAATGAAACAAAGCAAAAACCAAACAAACCAAAGAAATCCTCAGCAGCCTGTGACGAAGACTGTCACTTTGCCCTGAGACCCCTGTTTGAGCTAGCCCTGGCCCATAGCCTCCAAATCCCACTCCAGAGTCCCTGGGCAACAAGCTGAAGGCACAGTCCAATAGGGTGAGGGACGTTAGCCAACATCCCACAGCTAATATCCCAGAGCCTTAGCTCTCCACCTTTCGGCAAGAGGTACTGGGCTGCAGGTGATCCTCAACCCTGCCTCGGCCTGAATAAGAAGGTGAGATGGTAGTCCAACCCCATCTCCAGCCCCATCCTTCAGGCACTGGCTAGTTGGCAAATGGGTGGATGAATTTCTGTTTAGCACCAGTGCCTGGGCGAGGAATCATTTGTACCAGGAACTCATATATATCTTGACTCGTGTGTGTGTGTTGTCAGGCTGATATACTGCTGCTGCGAACCACTGTGGATACTTAAAATCCAGGAGGCATTTTTCAAAGCTGTTTGTGTTTGGTGGCTTAGACATGAGGGTATTGATGTGTCCTGGAGTCAGAGCAAATCACCCTCTGGAAATAGAAAAATGCTAGGGAAAACGTAGGACCAGAATTTTAGCCCAGTGTATTTGCTTGGAGCCGGTTGGTTTTTCTACCTCTGAGCTTGGAGTCAGGGGCAAAGCCTTAGGGGGGAAAAAAAATCACGGCTGTCCTGGTGTGACTAATGGTAATCTAGAATTAACACGCTACAAGAATGATTAATTTGAGCCAGTTCTACTGCTAATATTTGACTCTGCATCATCACTGCCGATCAGTTAGCGGCAGCTCTGGAGATAAGGGGCAAATTGGCCCTGGTCCTCTGGTCCACTGTCCTTCTAAGATTTTTCATCAGGGTGAAGGTGGGTAGGCACAGTGCCTGGAAGGGCTTGAACAGTCTTTTCAGAATTCAAGAACAAAGTCAGAGAACAAAAAAGGATCTCAGACAGCTTGCGTACATGTATCTATTGGTTGGCTTCCCCGGGAATGTGGCGGAAGGACTGCTTTGGTGTGCCTGAGACAGGCCAGATGAGGAAGCAGGCAAGAGAATGAGTTTGGAAACTTGGGTTTTGGTCCAGTTCAGCTGTGCAAATTGAGGGAAGTTATTCAACCTCAACCTCTCTGAGTTTCAAGTCTAAATTTAAAATAATAATAGGACTTCTGTCACAGGGTAATTATCAAGAATTAAGAATGTCATGTGAAACCTGCCGTACTGCCAGGAGCACAGTAGGTGGTAATTGTGTGGTGGCTGTTGATGATGATGATGGTGATGATTCTTCACTGAACTTCATAGGATGAGTTGGGGGTGGTGAGCTGTACTGTGGCCGTGGGAACAACGAACATTTTCAGGCTGATTCGATTTTGAAAACTGTAATTAAGCTTTTTTGATAGGGAGCAAGATGTTCTGAAAACAAACTTTTAATGGTTTCTAAACGAGAGTTTTACTGGGTAATACTTTCTTTGCAACTTAGGAAACCATTTTAGGATCCTAGTGCAGCAAAGTTATGGTAGAGGACAAGAGACAATTGTTTCCACTGTCGTTTCCTCCTATCACTTGTCCAAGTGCCCCGGCCAAAAGCTTCCTGGAGTTTGCAGCTCTGGGCTCTCCTCTCTGCTCTTCCTGTGCCTCCACTTCTGCTGAGCTAGGGCCCCAAGGTTAATGGAAGAAAAGGTCTCTGAAGGGGAGGCAGTTCTGTCTCCAGAGAACCAGAGAGCTTCTAGCATGGTTGGGTGTGAGGAGAGTTAGGTCTGAGCGCGCCTCGCACTAAGATCCTGTGGAAAGGTGCCGCTGAGCATTCAGAGGCCCAGTCA
The DNA here is from genome assembly GCA_004026905.1 of Hystrix cristata. Taxonomy (NCBI): domain Eukaryota; kingdom Metazoa; phylum Chordata; class Mammalia; order Rodentia; family Hystricidae; genus Hystrix; species Hystrix cristata. The sequence continues at coordinate 32,967 of PVJO010001500.1, read as the reverse complement.
GAGTCTCCTCACACCATTCTGGCCCAACGCCATTCGCCACGAGGGCACTTCCAGGCAGTGGCAGGGTGGAAGGAACAGCTAGTCCTGTTGGGAATGGCCTCGGGGAATCCTAAAGAGCTTCCTTTGGGTCCCTAAGCTGTGTGAAGTAGAATCTCAGCCTGAGTGTGGATAACACAGGGCCAAGCGTGGCAATTCACACCGAAGTTTCCAGTTTTCAATGGGGGTTCACTTATAGTATCTTATCTTGTCCTCCCCCAAACCCCGGGAGGAAGGACAAGAGATGGCCAGGAAAGGCCATCTGGGATGATTTTATGTTGGAGGAAACAGTCAGAAGTTATAGGAATAGCCTGAGGTCCCATGGCTAGGACATAGCAGATAACGGACAAGTGACTGGATTCCTACTACATTTTTTAAAAAGTTTTCTACCTCAAAGAGATCAAAAACAGTACCTGCTAAAGAGCTTTCTCCCCAGGACTCCCAGCACTATCTTAAAGCCATCTCGTTAATCCTCACACTCATCTGGGAGCAGCAGGTGGCTAATACTGTAATGATCATGATGATTGTCGTTACAACACGAGATCATGAGGAGCCTGGGTATGGCTTCCTTAATGCCACGCTTTCCTGTGATGCATATGGATGCAGGTACACACACATGCGCGTGCACACACACACACACACACATACACGCATGCGCGCGCACACCCACCTCTCACAGGAACTCAGGAACATCCGAGGATTTTCTAATGCCCAGTGTTAGGAAAGCCCTCGCAGATGACTTGCCAGGGAGGAGTCTGCACACCCAGGGGAAGTCTGGGGAGCCTCCACAGGCTCACAGGCGGGCAGCAAAGACAGCTGCTGAGCTCCTGGGCTAGAAGTGAGAAGTCACATCTCTTCCCAGGAACAGGAAGGAAATTAGCCTGTAGAAACCTGCCCAGGCCTCGGGGCTCTCGTCAGGATGGCAATACAGTGAGGGTGTCCCCTGCTGTCTGCACTGTCCACACCAGGAAGGAGACTGGCCTCGCGCAAAGGAGCATGCTGAGCCTGTCTCAAGACGGAATCTGGAGCCAGCATTCTCAGCTGTCTCACTCTGTGATGCTTTCACACAGCTAAGACGGGAAGAAGGTGAGGGAGGGTGGAAAAGAGGCCGTTTGGCCTCTACAGTGTAGCGAGCTGAAGGAGGCCAGGACTTGGCACCAGTGAATGGGGAGAATGTTTCCCAGGGTTCTGAATGTTGTTCCTGGTCTTGCTGCACGGTCCAGCTTTGTGACCACCAGCCTTCTTGCCCAGCCTTACAGAGTCACTCATTCTTTTCTTCTTCCTCTTTCTTAGTCCAGGGTACTGCAACCGGCCACCACAGGCTGGGTGGCCTAAGTAGCAGGCATTTATTTCACACAGCTCTGATGGATGGAAGTCAAAGATCGAGGCATGGATAGATTGGTGTCTGGTGAGATCCTGGGTCCTGGTTGCAGCCAGTGCCCTGCCGTATCCTCATATGGTGGAGAGAGAGAACTCTAGTCTCTTTCTCTTCCTGTGAATCCGCTACATCATGTGGGCTCTATCCCCACAACTTCATCTAAGCCTAATTAATCTCCCCAAATCCCTACATCTTAACGCCATCCCATTGGAGGTCAAGATTTCAATATATTGATTTGGAAGGAATGCAGACATGCCATCCGTAACACTTACATATCTATTCAGGAGGTGTGTTTGAGCACAGTGCTTAAGTTGCTACAGTTCTGTTTACTGAGAAGTAAACTGTAAGTTATATAGAAGTGCTTGTCATGATGGCATGGGATGAGCACTGAGTGCCAGGGAATATTTAACAGGAAAACCAACACTGTCTCAAGATTCAGGAAGCCTCCTTGGCTGCAAAGATGAAGAGGGGGCAGCCTCGCAGGCACAGAGCCAGCACATGCCAGAAAGCCCTGGGACCTCCCTAGGCTTCATTCTCTCATTAACCCAGATTCCCAGCCCCTCCCCACAACCCCATGCTGCTCAGATTCACTGCTGGGGGAGTCAGGAGATTATTTGTCTCCAAAGATCTGGCAGAAATAGAAAATCAATATGACAAGTTCTTTCTCTGTGCAAGTGATGGTTAGTTTTATGTGTCAATGTGGCTAGACCACAGTACCAGACACTGGGTCAAACACTAGTCTCAATGATGTTGTGAAAGTAGTCTTTAGATGAGATGAACATTTAAATCAGTAGGCTTACTGATCTCTTGAAGACAGATCTCTTGAAGATGTAGAGAAAGATCAAAGGAGGGGGCAGAGAAAGGAGAAGAGGGTAAAGGAATTGAAAATGATCAAGGTACGTTATATGCAAGGACAAACTGCCCAAAGCAAACATAACTATTATATATTGCAAATATACAATAATTTTTAAATGCAAATAAATAATCAGTAGGCTTTAAGTAAAGCAGATTACCCTCCATCATATAGGTAGGCCTCACCCAGTCAGCTGAAGGCTTCAAGAAAAAATAGACGGCGGCCCTGGAAGGCAGAGGGGATTCTGTTTCAGACTGTCTTCACACTGAAACAGCAGCAGTATCTCGTCCCTGGCCTCAGGCTTGCCCGCTTTCCTGCAGATTTGGACTTGCCAGACTTCAGGCAGCACGAGCCAATTCCTTAAAATCAGTCTCTTTCTCCCTCTAATTGTGTGTGTGTGTGTGTGTGCGCGCGCACGCGTGTATGTGTGTCTTAGTCCATTCATGTGGCTGTGCCGAAATACCTAGGCTAGGTAATTTGTAAACAATGGACATTTTTTCCTCACAATTCTGGAAGCTGGCAGGTCTGCAATCAAGGCGTCATCAGACTGGGGCAAGGCCGTTTACCCCAATTATGAGAGCAGAGCACCCACGACTTAATCCCTTTCTAAAGGCCCATCTCTAAAGACCATGCCACTGGGAAGTTGGTCTCCACATATGAGTTTGGAGGAACACCAATGATCAGACTATTGTCTGCACGTGTGTACAAGTGTGTGGATGTATATACACAGATAGCCTTCCATAACCATGAGTTCCCCATCCACAGATTCAACCCACTGCAGTTCAAAACTGCAGTTCAAAGCTTAGGATGATGTGTTTGTACTGACCATGTAGACATTTTCTCGTCATTATTCCCTGAACAATACAGTATAACAGCTACTTACTAAGCATGAGCGGACTAGGTATTATAAGCAATCTAAGGATGATTTAAAGTATATAGAGGCGAGGGCGTATGACATCTGCAAATATGATGCCGTTTTATATGAGGGACCTGAACATGCATCGATTTCGGTATCTGCGGGCGTCCTGCGTCCAATCCCCCAGAGAGAGCGAGGGACAACTGACTGTGCATGCCGCGGCCTGCTCTCTGGAGGGCCTGACTGATCACGCATAGGGACTGCAGTCGCCTGGCCTTGGGAACCGTGTCTGGCTTTTCCCGACGACTGCAGGTGTTTGCGCTGTGATCTGCGAGGCCGTGGTGGGGAACGCCTCTGAGTTCCATTCTTACTGAGTCCGTAATGAGACTCCAGCATCCGGGTAAGTCATTTAACTTCCTGGGATTGGTTTCTTCACCTGTCACACAGTTGGCAACAGCTAAGATGACCTGGCAGTGGGGGGACCCATTTAATAAAAATGACAGATAGTATTATGCAGCATTTTCCAAGCCTCATGCTAAGCACTAATGTGCTTACGTCTGGCATCCCATTTGTTCTCACAGCAGTGAGTCAGGTATCACCAAACCCATTCAAGAGATGAGGAAACTGAGGCACAGAGAAATTTAGCCGCCCAGGTTCACATAGGCAGTTGGAGGCAGGACTGAAACCCAGCAGCCAGTCAGGGTCCTTCTGCTTCATGTCTCTGCTGGACCTTGGTGGAGACAGCAGAAGCTCAAATCGCAGAGACAGTAAGTCATGTTTCTGTCCCACGCCATCATGCGCCCAGCTCCAGGGAACCTGCTCTTCTACTCACAGCAGCTACAGGGAGTGGTACCCAGAGTCGGCCCAGCAGTCTGCCGGCCCCCCTCCTGCTGCCCTTCTCACCTTAGATCCTGATCGCTGGACTGGAATAAAGACAATGACCAGAGATTTGCTGAGTGAAATATGGTAATAGTCCAGCCAAAGAAGAAAAGGCATGTAAACCGCTTATTTCCACTAACAGGTGGAGTGGAAAATAATGCGCATCTATTTTTAAAAGTCCTGTTATAAATTAGAACAGCTGAGCGAGAAAACCCTTGAGGAAGGGCATCCATCCGAATGTGAATGTCAACATAACCCTCACCACAGCAGCCCTTCCAGGACGCACCCCATAATTACGCCTCCTCTGCGTGGAGGTCACAATGCCCGCTCGGTCACCGCCTCGCATCGGCCAGCTCACAGCAGCTGCCCAGCGACTCACAGGTGTACGGCCAGGACCTTGCTTCACTTGGACAGCATTTATGGCTCCCTCAACTCTGGGACAGCCGCACTGATGTGCTGGCTCGGAGTGCGACCACAGAGGGGAGGGAGTGTCCACCAGAACAACACGTGCCCAGAGGTGGCAGTGATTAACAGTGATGCCGAAACAAGAGCAATAATGTACTGAGTGCTTATTACCAGCCAGGTAATTAATTCATTAAACCAGGTAATATTATTTCATTGAAAACAGACAGTACTGTATAATGATTAGGAGTTTGCAGTAGGCAATCAGATTTCATTTCTGCTACTTTCAGTCTAGAGCCTTAGTTTTCTCATGGGTAATACAGGGATAATACTACCACTGGTCTTCTAGTATTATTGTAAAGATTAAATAAGCTAATCTATTAAAAGCATTTACAATAATGTCTGGATCGATGTAAATACACACACATACATATGCACATGTGGGCATATATACTCGGCCTTCTGCAGCTACAGGTTCCACATCCACCCACAGAAGGAAAATACTGGAAAATATATTGTTTATACTAAAGATGTACAAACTTTTTTCTTGTCATTATTCGGTAACAATGCAATATTGCAGCAATGCACATAGCATTTGCATTGTATTAAGCATCATAAGTAATCTAGAGATGATTTAGGGTATCCCAGAGGGTATGCAGAGTTTGTACGTAAATACTATATCATTCTATAGAAGTAACTTGAGCATCTACAGAGTTCAGTATTTTCAGGGGGTTTTGGGACCAGGACCCTGTAGGACAACACGCGCGCACACACACACACACACACACACATGCACACAATTTCATATTTATGCATACACTGTATTTTTACTCTTCCCAATGGTCCCATGAGGCAGCAACATTGCCATTCCCATTTTCGAGATGAGAAAAGGATGCACAGTCTATTGAGCCCTGTGAGACACTCTCTTCCCTGCTATCCCCTGTCACTGTCATGCGTGCAGAGAGACGGTTTGTACGTTTTATCCACAGTGCAGCAGGCTCACAGGTGCCTGGCCTGGATCTCGCAGGCATTTGGCAGTGTTCCCAGCACACAGAACCCTTCCTAAAGCAAGTTCTTCCCACTCCACCCCAGACAGCCACTGACAAATGATGAGCAGAAAGGGAGTAGAGGTGCCTCCTCTTGAGTGGGACAATTCTGGTGTGTGTTCTGTATCAGCTCCCATGAGTACCATGGGGACTGCACCCCAGAGGGCCATGGCAACATCCTGCTCTGCACACACCTTGTGTGTCTCCCTTTATGTCTCCATCTCCTGTTCTCATTTCCCTATTGATATTTCCTCAGGTCACTCCCCTCCTCCCAATAAACTACTTGATTTCATGACCTTGTCTCAGGGTTTGCTTCTGTTAAAACTCAAACTAAGACACATAAACATGTGAACATGCATTTGCTAAGCATGTAGTTAGCTTAAATGATGACTTTTAAAGTGATGATTAAGTCTCTTTGTTTCCTTGGGTGCTGTAAGAAGTTATGAAGTTGGAGGCTTCCACAATAGAAAGGTGCACTCTCGCAGTGCTGGAGGACTGAAGTCTGACTTCTGCATCAGGGGCTGGCTGGCTGTGCTCCCTCTAGAGGCCCCAGAGGAGAGTGCACTTTGGCTCTCCAGCTTCTGGTGCTGCTAGTACAGTATTCCTTGGCTTGTGGTCTCATCACTCCAATTTCAAGGCCAGCATCTTCAACTCTTTCATTGCTATGTCGTTCCACAGCCTTCACTCCTGTGTGTCTCGGAGGAGCTGCCCCTTAAGCCAAACCCTGAAGGAGAACATGGCAGAAGTTATCTAGTACAGCAGACACTGCAGTAAGTCCTTGACTTATGAACATTCGAGTTGTGAACTTTGACAGGTGTACTGTATAACACTCACTTTGTCAGCTTACAAACGAATCTGACTCACGAACAATTCTTCTGGAACTGAACTTGTTTATAAGTCGAGGACTTACTGTACTAGCAACTACTCAGCATCTGTTCTCCCAGACTTCCCCCAGAAGCCAGCGTGATTTTCTTGGTGATCTGAGCCAAGCTGTAATCTACATTTCCCTGCCTTCCACACAGATGCGTTGGCCGTGGAGAAGTAATGGAGGCCAGCAGTTTGTATTTCTGGAAAACTCTTTAATAGGAAGTAACCTCAGTCTGCATGCCTTGTGGCCCCCACTCTTCCTCCTCCACTGCTGCAGCCTGGGCGGCCAGATCAACTGCTGACTTCATGTGACATTTAGAAAGGAAGATCTAGGCTACAGAGGGCTGCACAGAAAGTTGAAAGAACATTTCCCGGATGGCCTTGTGTAGTTGCCACACTATTATGGAACTGTTGCCCCCAGACTATCTTAGCATAGCAACCAGTAAACCTTGCACAAGTCACTGTTTTACATTGTTGGTTTGGGCTGTTATTTGTAGTCGGGAATGAGCATTTCACGAAGAAAGCACGAACAATGCATATGAAACGCACAGATGCAGGAGATGGCAGTGTGCCTAGGCTCTACACACTGTTGGCCATAGCTGGGTGGAGGGCCTGGGAGGGAGCAGGAGCGGCTTAGGCAAGAGGATCACAAATCTGAATCCAGGTTGGGAAATTTAGTGAGAGAACTTGTCTCAAAATAAAAAGCACAAGGGCTGGGGATGTACTTAGTATGAAGGCACTGGGTTCAATGTGGAGTTCCAGAGAATGAAAATAAACTGGTACCTCCAAATTTTAAAGAAATGAGCAAAAAGGAAACCAGACTTTGGAAGAGAAGACAGAAGAAAATTAGAAAAAGGAGAATGTAGGAGAAGCTGGTATTCAGCAGAAACATATTTATTGGGTCGTCACAAAAAGAGACATCCATAGCAGCTTTTTGAGGGCCCTGCTCACCGGACCTGCATGCCACAGGACTCTCCCAGGCCTGCCTTGGCTCTGCTCACCCCAGGGGCTGAGTCTGTGAAGCCTCTGACCTCCCAGGGCTTGCTCCAAGGAGCTAATCCTTGCCCTCAAGGCCCAGCCTTTCCTCCAAACCTGCTGGCACGGCTTCTGCCCTCCCATTCCAGTTTCCTTTTTTCAGTTACTATCACAGATGGGGTGACTTACAAAGAACAGAAATGTATTTTCTCTCCCTACTAGAGGATGGGAAGCCCAGACTCAAGGCTCCAGCAGGGTTGGGTGTCTGGTAGGGTGGTGAGGGCTACTCTCTGCTTCTGTTATGGCTGCATCATTCAGAGAGGCCAAATGCTGTGTCCTTACAGGACAGAAGGGCAAGTGAGCCAGATGTTGGCCAAACTCTTTTACAAGAGCTGTAGGATCCTCGTAAGAGGAGGGGCCTTGTCACCTAATCATGTCTTAAAGGTCCCCCTTGTAATCTCAGCCCCTCAGTCGTTGGGTTTCAATACCAGAATTCTGAAGCAGATACATTCAAACCATAGTACCACCTAGGTGGGGTGCATGGCCAGGACTGTGCACACGCCTGAGTCAGAAGGTGGCTAAGAGGCTTTCTCGGTGGGGAGGACAGAGGCTGCTGTGACGTGTGGGCTGGGGTGCTCACTCCCACATAGGTGAGTCTCCCAAGGTGTGGCATGGAGCCAGGGGTAGGCCGAGAAGGGGATGCTGTGGGCCAGGGCTCACTTCCCTCACACTGCTATATCTGATGAGGAGAGACTCACAATCCAGAAATTGTGATTCGAATTTGAGCTCCCAGGTTCTTCTAAGGCTGTGTTTGTAAAGGTAGGAGAAGAGAACGGATTTCGTTTTCAAGAGCTTGGTAGCTTGATTTATAACTTTGAAGCATGGAGACATCTGGTGTGGGGTGGAGGGTGCTGCCAGCAACGCCAGAGCACACCCCTCTTCCAGCTCCGCCCTCCTTCTCTAGCAGCATCCTCCATCCTCTCCAGGAGCAGACTCTGCCTGGCCTGCTTCCGCAGGAGTCTGTCATCCTCTCCTCTGCTTCTAGGCTCCTCAGTACTTACCAGCCTTACCAGAGAACTCAGCCTAACCAGGCGCTATGGTTTGAATATGGTTCATCCACTCCCAAACTCACACCGAAGTTTAATCCCCATTATGAGAGATTAAAAGATTAAGAGGCGACCGGAGCTCGCCCTCCTGATCCCTCTTGTTGATGTGTTATCTTGAGGAAAGATCTGCTCTAAAAGCCACTTTGGCTAGTCTCACTCTCCATCTCTGCCACGTAATGCTGCTGTAGGACTCCCCCACCAAGAAGGTCATCATTAGTGGCCTCGGGTAAGAGCTAGGAGCCCCAGTGAACCTCTTGGCTTTATAACTTACCCTGTCTGTGGTCCTCTGTTACTGACTAGGATGCTCAGGGCCAGTCGGTTGCTCGGCTTGTTTCCTGGTGTGTTCCTGCTTTTCCAGTTCTCTGAGAAACTGACCTCTCTCTGGCCCTCTGCATGTAACATGACCTCTTCCTGGAACGTCCTGTCCGCTCCTCCTCCCCGCACCCTCCTTTTAAAGTCTATTTTTCCCTCCTCGTGTTCCCCTCTGAGCTTTATGCAGACATTCGCATGCTATTATGGGATGAATTGTGTTCCCAGAAAAGATGCTCAAGTCCTAACCCCCAGCACCTGTGATTGTGACCTTATTGGGAGACAAGGTCCTTGCAGATGATCAAGTAAAGATGAGGACAATCAAGTGGGCCCTAATCCAATACAGCTGGTGTCTTTATTAAAAGGGGAAATACGGACTCAGAGACAAACATAGGTACATAGCAGAGGTGTGAAAACCCAGAGAGAAGACCATCTAGGAGCCGAAGACTCCCAAGGCCAGCAGAGGCCAGGAGACTGGCAGGAGAGAAATTCTCCCTCACAGCACTTAGAACTGAGCCCACAGACACCTTGATTTGGGCTGCTAGTCTCCAGAGCTGTTCAATAACGCATTTCTGTTAAGTGACCTCATTGAGCCTTAGGACTGTTAGTACAGGCACAGTTATAAGCCACATAACATTTCCGTCTGTGACCCGCCCAAAACATGCACACGGGACAGTGACCCCACAAGACTGTAATGGCACTGAGACCTTCTCCTCACCCAGTGACGCAGCAGCTGTGGTAACATCTCAGTGCGACACACGATTCGTGTGTCAGCGGCCATGCTGGTGTAAACAAGCCTCCTGTGCTGCTAGTCATATAACAGTATGGCACATACAGGTGTGTATGGTGCGTACTACCCGACAATGACAGTAACGGATTTGTTACTGGTTTGCGTACTTCCATACTACACTTTTTACTATTATTTTAGAGTATAATCCTCCTACTCTAAAAATGCGAACCATAAATAGTAGACCATGTTCTGCCAGCTGCAGTCTCATACATCTTGTTCACTGAAGTTTTTTTTTTTCCATTGTTGGGGATCAAACCCCGGGCCTCGGGCATGCTAGGCAAGTGACCTACCCCCAGCATTTACCGAGTTTCTTGACTGCATCGAGAGGCCACATCGAGTGAACGGTCTCTTTTACCTAGTGCTGTGTAAGTTCGTGCTATGATGTTTGCGAGATGAAATTACCTAAGGATGCATCCCTCATAATAAATCTTCCTCGGTAGACAGCACATAGGTGTACTAACCACCCAATATAATGTGTTATATTAATTGATATCTCATCTCCACAGTGAAACCATCAGCTTCTTAAGGGCCTGGACCATACTACCTTAGGGTCTACCGTCACATAGTAGGCAAAGAAAGTTGGTGCCATAGAATAATCAGACTTCAAAGTGGAAAACCAGTAGAGGGAATTCAAACTATTGTCCTAATTAACTATTACAAAGATTCTAATTAAAAGCAAGTTCTATGGAAATGACTCTGTGGCCCTCTTAATTATATCATCACCTAGATATGGCCCCCCAGGAAATGACTTCTCAGTTGTTGGGTTGATAATCAATGAATGTGGGACAGAAAGGTAGTCAGGAGAGTGTCTGTTGCTCAGCAGTGAGGTAGGGAGAGAGCATGAGAAGATGCATTCGCGGTGAGATATCTCGAGGCTCTTCTTCACGGGCTAAATCGATTTCTGGTTCTTATCTTTCAGCACCACCCTCCATGAAGCAGCAAAGAGAGCCAGGGTACCAGGCAGGAGTGATTTACAGGGGCCCTCGGCAGCTGGCCCAGGGACAGCTCACACCTGCGTGCTCCTAGCAGGGACTACCTGCCTTTGCTCGGTGGCACACGGCCCCTGCTGCGAGTGACAGGTGCACCCAGGGTGTCTTAGAGAAATCTGGCTCCTGGAGTTGTAGGGGGAGCTCCCCACACGAGCCTGCCCAGCTGCTGAGACAAGAAACTCTTCCAAAGACAGGAGGGTAGCAACTCAGACCCGCACAGTGTCCCACTGGTATCCCACTGCCACAAATGGGGAGTAGCGAGCAAAGAAATCGCGATTACCCTGGAATGCGATTTGAAGATTTATCCCAGTATAATTTTCTTAGACATGAACTTATCTCCTCAGTAATCATTCATTATTTTTCCAAGTATAGTAGGCAGTGTATTACCCGTTGAAATAGACTTGACCCAAGAGGATTTATTTTATAACTAAACTGAGTTTAAATTTGAGCCTTTCCTGGTCTAATCTCCAAATTATTACTCAAGAGTGATCAATGTGGTGAAAGAAGGAGCTAAAGTTTTCATTATCAAATATACATACAGAAAGACTAGGAAAAAACAAAAAAATTAATAATGACTGCCTCCGGGCCATAGTATTATGAGTTGAATTATTTTATGTTTTTAATTTCCTTAATTTGAAAATGAGCATCTTTTTTTCTTTAATCGGATAAATTGGGATTTATCTGCAAGTCAGCTATAAGCCGAGAATTCCTGAGGCCATCAGAAGCTAAGAAAGAAACTTGAGACAGATCTTCCTTTGCAGCCTTACAAGGGAAGTAATCCTGTTGCTGCCTTATTTTGAGACTTTCAGCCTCCAGACCATAAAACAATAAATTTCTGTTGTTTAAATGACCTCATTTGCATACTGTGATACATCGCCCCACCAGACAGGCAGTCACATGCCACATAAGGCTGTTTTAATCAATCACCCACCGGATGCATGCACACAGGACAGGGCCCCGTCATGGACACAGGACAGGGGCCTCATGCTCGTTCTGAACCATGTTTTGGAGCCTCATGTTCTTGTATTCCATCTCTGCCCACATGACCTGTAGCCCCAGCCTTAGATGTCACCTCCCTGAGTGTCTATTTCCTTCATTAAGGAGCAAATGAAATCCAGAGGCCGTGTAGTCTTCTACAGAGGTCTAACCTTGGGTCACCTGCAGTGTGACACTTTGGCATTCTAACCCCCCCTCAGACAGACAGCCTCTCTTCTGATTAAGCCGCTCTTTCTGCTATAGATTAAGGCTGTTAGCTCTTATCTGAGCCTCAATAGAAGGGGGGCACAGTATTCTATATCGGTCCTGAGTCTACCTGCATAATAGATAATTATGACTCAGATTGCATGATGCTTGAGAGTGGTGATTTCTTAATTCTAGTTGCATAATCCAGCTGCCTGGGGAGCTTTTACCAAAGCCACTGCCTGGTCCACCCGGAGTGCTGACTTGATGGGTCTAGGCCAGGGCCCCCAAAGCTGGAGTTGGGTGCAAGCTGCTTGGGCAGTACTGACCTGCAGCCAGCGCCGAGCACTGCTGCTTCCAAGTGGAGCGTCTGAGTCTTCAGAGCGCTTGTCCACTATTTCAGCTAATCCCTGGAACTGCCATCCGCAGGGCAAGTCTGCCCTATTTTCCCAGGCAGGTCTTTTTATAGCTGCTACTTTAAAGCCTTAAGTCTCATTCTACTTCTGGAGGTTTTCCAATTTTCTTTTTCTTTCATGAAATCTCCAATGGCTATGCCTTCCAGTTTGAAAATTCTCCAGGTAGCTGAATATAAACTCTCAGCCCTTGAGAGCTTAGTCTACTCTGTAATTCCCCAGGCACTTAAAGCATTTTGGTCTCAACACTTTTGCTGTCCTCGGATACTAGGAAGCCTTCCTGCCGCTCTGGAGCTGGCATCGTCCTGTTTTCTCTTTAAAGCAGGGTCAAAAACCACAAATGGCTTTGGGGCCGAGCAGACGCTGTGAAAGTGCTGAGCCAGTGGTTTACTCCGGTGGGCCCTGTGTCCTGGTGAGTGGTGATGGGGCGTCAGAGGCCTGGGCTGTGAGCTGAAACCATGACTGATTATTCACCAGCTCCGTCCTCTACAGTGTCATTGGGGCTGTGTTTTTAGTAGTCTCCGTCGCAGGGCCTACCAAGCCCAGACATACGTTTTTGCGTTTGATCTTCACACTGTAATTTAGGGGCGCCTTATCCATTCCATCTTATATACATGGTAATTTAGCTTAAATTAACTTAAGTTTTAGTTTTAAAAAACTCGCACAAATAGAAACTGGTGGAACTTGATTTGAAAGTCAGTTCCTTTTGTTTTAAGCCCTTTGTTTGTCCCACTGTGCCAAACCAAGTTCTCTAAAAGGGTCAGTCACATTCCCTGCTTCAGAGGACGGTTGGTGGGACCACAGACCGGCTACAGGCAGGGGGCCTGTTGCTGTCAGTAGAGCATCACAATGAACAAAAATAAGAGCAAAGAGTGTGAGATAAGCTCTGTTGCCCTCAACTGGCACCACATTCTGCCCCTTCTCTCCCATGCTCTATGAGCTCTGCTGGTCCTCCTGGCTTCATGCGACTAAAGGAGAATCTCGGGGGGGCGGGGCCCGGTTTCAGTAGTTTGTCTTTGTTTAGAGCTTACAAGATGAATCTAATAATCAGGAAGATGGAAAATGACAGCTGGAAAAGAGACCATGTGCTACATGTCTTTGGTCCCCTAGACCCATACAGCCTGGCACAGAAGGCAGGTTGTGTAGCGTACTTGCGGAACGGGAAATCTAGGTTAAAATCTAGCTCTACCACATGTGAAAGGAAGGGAATTGTTCTCTTGGAGCCTTAGATTCCTTACTGATTAAAAGAAAGAAGAAGAAAAAAAGAAAAACCTGACGACGACAAAGCTCACCCCGTCCCGTACTGTTTCCAGGGCTTCACTGAGGTGCGACAGAGACCGAGGCGGTGTGCTAATGGGACTGTACTGGTGAATGCTGACACATTATGCAGGGGAGGGCGGCATGACAGTATTATAGGTGCTTAATAAATATTTATTGATCTCCACGAGGTCTTACCTACCCATCTTTTCTTCACCCTTCCATATGAAGCCGGGGGAAATAAATAAGAAATATAATTGCACCTCACACTTCAGGACTCCCTAGGCATCTCGCATTAATAGGTCTCTTCAGCCTTCCTCTAAGTGCTAATAATTCCTGGGCATTTTGCTAGTAGCACTTTCTCCCCAAGATGAATTGACCCCAGCTAAGAGCCAGGCTCCTTCTCAGATCTCATTACAATCAGCCTTGATGGGAGCCAGGCTTCAGAATGTAACAAAATTAGAGCTTTTAAATCATTATCTCAATCTCGGAGCATCATGTTAATAAATGGAATGCAGATGATAGAGACGAGGCAGGGCTGGGTGTGCAGCCAAGGCCCAGAGCCTCACCCCACACTCCTCACCCTCCAGGGAAGCGAAATCTGTTTCACTGGGGCCAGGAACACAGCTCCTGCCCACCCTGGGGTGTGCAGGTCGCCTCCAGCAGACCCACTTGACCCACTTCTCCCAGCTCCCTCTCCTGCTAATGGTAACAGTGGGGAAAATAAATGAGTCTGTGTGTTTAGGAGACGTCCTTGTGAGCCTCGTGGCTCCAGCTCTGTCTAGTCCTGCTATTCTCCCGAGCTTCTGCGCGATTCTGCATCTGCTCATTCATTCACCAGCAGTAGTGCACAGCTGCGGCAGGTAAGCTACAGGAAGGGATCAGTCCAAGATGCCGGTGTGCTCAGCCTTGACTTCCTGCTTATCTCCCAGGTCTGCTGTGCTTCCAACCTCTCCGTGGTGTGGGTCCTTGTCATTCTTTCGGGATGCTGCACAGCCTCTGGCAGGTCTCAGGCCACCTCCCTCCCAGGCCGTCCTGACTCTGACACACTCCTGACCTTCTCCCTGCCCATTTGCCTGCCGCAGAGCTCCCCAGGGCTAGCACAGGGTGCCTTCTCGAAATGTTGTGTCTGGGCTTTGTTTTCTGCACACAGGGGTCCTTCTTCCTGTTCCCATCTTCCCTGGGGCTTTTCCTTCAAGGTCCAGCTCTCCTCCAAGGCCAGGAGGACTAAACCCGGTTCCTGCAGCACTCAGAGAACTCTGTCTTCATTCCTGTGGCCCGAAGCACCCAGCCCATCGTCTTTGTTTCCTGGCTTCCCCCCGAGCCTGGTGTGACTCGCTATTTTTCTAGAGAAGTTCTTCTAGATGACCCATAGTAGACTGCTTTAGTTCTTCGTAAGACATTTACCACTGCCTGGAATATGTATTTATTTACTTTTATTTCTCTTCAGAATGGATTGTAAACCTTATTGACCAATACATCCCCAAAGCCCAGGACAGCACTGGGGACATAGTAGGTACTAAATAAGGGTTTAGATGGGTAGATGGATGGATGGATAGTTGCATGAATCGGCAGCTCAGCAGCCTCCCTAGCAAGCCCTCCTCTGCTCTCCTAGCTGTTATTGCAGATACTCGGCTTTCTCTTATCTTTCATCTCATGTCTGCATCGCAGTCAGTACCCTACAATAAGGGACTGCCCCACAGCCACAGCTCCCGGCATGATGCATATTGCTGAATATGTTTCCTCAAAATGAACATAGATTTGCCTCCCAGGAGTTTATGGTCCTAAAGGAAAGCTAGGGCATGTTCAGAAAGACCTCAGGCCTCCGCGTGAGTCAAAAAGTACCCTAAAGGGAAGAGATCAAGTGGCAGGGCCCAGCAGGCTATGGGCTGCAGAAGGCACTGGCTCCCTGTAGTGCTGGGGAGACAGGCACCCAGAGATTGAAGCCCAGGTCAGTCATGACTTTGCGAATTGTAGGAGAGTCTATACATATGGCCTGAGATGAACTCTGGGAACTAGTCTGTAGAGTAGCCAATGGCTTGAACTGCCTGCCCACTACCGATTCCTCATTTCTTCATGACTAATGGTGCTTCAATTTTGTCCATCTTTTGTCCATAGCAGCTTAATGGCCACTTTCAGGTCTGAGCTATCACTGTTCTTTGTTTTGCCAGCCCTTCTTTGCAATTCTGGTGGCTATGTGACCCAGCTCAGATCTGGGAAATTTAAAGGTTGACTTTTGGAGGCTCTCCATTCTGAGAGAACTTTTGCTTTCTTATAAAATAGTCTCACTCTTTCCCTTTGTATTTGTCTTTTTTTTTTTTTTTTTTTTGTGGTGCTGGGGATCGAACTCAGCCCCTTGTGCTTACAAGGCAAGCACTCTAATCACTGAGCTAAATCCCCAACCCCTCCTTTGTATTTGTCTTGAATACAGTCAAAATGATTGGAGCTGCAGCAACTGTTTTGTCACCATGAGGGAGTGATCTGAGGCAAAAGTGGACAGAATTTCAGAGAGGTTGGTATTAATATTGTGAGCATCTGAGATAATGCTAGAAACCATCTACTCTCAAAATCTGCTTTGCAAGAAAAACAAACTCTGCTCAAGCCACTGTCACTCAATGTTCTGTTATTAAGAGTCGATCTTATTCCTAACTAATGTATAACTACACAGACACGTCCAGTCTAGGCCTGGCACTAGCCCAGAACATTCCAGTTCTCAGGGGAGTTTGGGAAAGTTCTGGATAGCAGAGAACAAAGCTGGGACTGGACCCTTCTCACCCTGGTCCAGGTGGGTCACTCATAGAACAGGCCGTGAATCCTGTAGGCTTTAGGAGACAGATAAATTCCTGGCGACATCTTATTCTGGCCTCTGTCCAGACTATGTGAAAGCGAAGTGATATTCCCCTTCCAGTTCACTGACACTTCTTGTTTTTAAATTTCTGCTTTTATTAGTACATCTTCGCCCTGCCATTTCTTTTCCTTCCTTCCTTCCTTCCTTCCTTCCTTCCTTCCTTCCTTCCTTCCTTTCTTTCTTTCTTTCTTTCTTTCTTTCTTTCTTTCTTTCTTTCTTTCTCTCTCTTTCTGTCTTTCTTTCTTTCTTTCTTTCTTTCTTTCTTTCTTTCTTTCTTTCTTTCTTTCTTTTGTGCTGGGGATCAAACTCAGGGCCTTGTAATTGCAAGGCAAGCACTCTAACCACTGAGCTAAATCCCCAGCCCCACCCTACCATTTCTATCAATAAAGCTTTTCAAATTTTCAATATTTCCAGCCAACATTAATCCTTCCTCCACTCTGCTCCCATAATTCTTAATAGCTACCACACTGAAAGCTGGCTTCATGGGCATCCCACAGGGATGCAGGCTCACAAGGACCTCCCTTTTTGATTTAATGCACCACTGTTATTGCGTGAAATTCTTCTTTTTTTAACAAGGGGCCCACATTCTTCTTTAGCACGGCATCTCCAAAATTATGTAGTCAGTCTAGCTTCTACTTATAGACTTTGTGACATTGGGTCATTTCTTGGCCTCTCTGAACCTTAGTTTCCTCATCTGTAAAATGACAATAACAGTAATTACTGTGCTGAGTTGTTGGAGGACTAAATGAGATATTGTAAGCGTGGCATCCCAGCCATGCCCGGTCCACACAGGTGCTCTGAACCAGTTCCTTCTGCTCTTCCCTCTGGGGTGAGTCCCGAGAGACTCCTATTGTGCTCAGGTTGGGCTCACATACCCATCTCCACGGCAGAAGCCCAAGCTCCTGAGGCCTCGTCTAGAGAAGTGCCAGTCAAGCTCTTTGGGGCTGTGACCATCTCTGTTTCCTCCCTCAGTGTTTGAGAAAGTCCTTTGTCCTCAGAGGGCATAAAACGAAGATTTAATGAATGAAGGAAGGCTACTCTGGGAACTCCTAGCAGTCTCGATCAAGGTCCACTTCTCCTTTTGAAGTTGCATTTTGGGAGCAGTGTAATTTAACAGCAGTATAATGAAGAAGGCACATTCAGGCTTTTATGAGTGTCAAAAATTGCCATTCTGGCACACCTATGAGAAGCAGTCAAAATCGTCTCTTGTTCTAGCCTGAGCTTCTGTGTAGGACCAGATTAGAGCTGAGACATTGCATCAGAAGGAGTCAAACACAGCCAGGACCAAGCCTCACCCGGGCGCTCAAGGCGAAGTCCGTGACAATGCAGTGAAGGTCTTTTCAATAAACCGTCTGCAGCGCGTGCGCGAGCTCCTCTTAGGATACAGCTCGGGTTGAGCCGTGATGCCTGGCGCTCTCGGGGAGACCTGTTCTCTGGGGAAGTAAGGTCAGCATCTAGACTAGACTTTTCAACTGGAGGTTGCAAAGAATCTGTTGGTGAAATGAGTGGTGTTGACAGAGTAGTTAGAAGGAAGGAGAGTTTTGGACAATATAAATCCATCTTTTTTTTCTTTTGGCATTTGGAAAAACCGTGTCCTAAGAAAAATCTACCTGCTCCCATTTCAAAGCCTTTAAATAAACAATCATGTACACAGATAATTCAATGGTAGTTAACATAAAACTGCTGCTGATGTAGTGCTGACTCCTCTCTGTGTTTCCACAGCACCGTGACGGACCTGCCCTGGTTTTTCCCACTTGGCAGTGCAGTCAGCTGAGGTTTCCCAGGATCAGTATCTGGCTCAAGGGCAGATCGCTGGGCATCCCAAGCAGACAGACTCCAAAGCTGCTGTGCACGAAGTGCATGAATTTCAGATGTGCAGCTGACCACATTTTAACATCTGCATCCCCCAGTAACCACCACTCAGGTCACTGGATGGAACACTCGGTGCATTCCGGAAGGATCGGCACGCTGCTCAGACCGGAGGCCAGCCCTCTTCTCATGACCCTCAGCGATTAGTTTAGGTGCAACAGTCTTGCTTGTTTCCCTTTCTGCTTCTTTTTCCCTCAAAGAAGACCAAGCAGTGGTTTTCTATTAGGCCTGCTAATGAAATGCAATGAAACCTTGGATTGCAAGTAACTTGCTCCGCAATTGTTCCGTGAGACAAGCAAACATTCCTAACAGATTTTGACTTGATAAACAACCCATGTCTTGCCATATAAGTAGTATATGACACCAAATATTGCATGACCACAACTGAGCCAATGGCTCCTCTCTCTCTTTCTCTCTCTCTTCTCTCTTCTTTCTCTGTCTCTCTACAGGATTGTGGGTGATCATCTCCCAACAGCAAGAGGTTATGGGAGGAGGTCTTGTCTACAGAGGAGGAGGAGAAAAAGGCAGAGGAATCCCTCACTTCAAATGAGATTAGGAAGATGTGTAAAATGTGGGAAACAGTGCAAAATTGTGTAGAAAAACAGCACCCGAGAAAGGCTGTAGGAGTGCGAGCAATGAATCTGCTTAACAATAATGTAATGTCACATTTCTGTGAAATCCTCAAAAGAAGGCAAAAGCAAGCATCATTGGACAGGTTCTTTGTTAAAACTGCATGAATAGAAAACGATTCCTTTGATCCAATAGACAGCAGTGATTCTGTAAGTGGTAGTGAAAGTTGTCCTATATAATAACCTTCCTCTTTTGTCTCCCTCACACCAGCCATGAAAGTTTTCAAGGGTTAATTTGTTAATTTTTCTTTATATTTTGTATTTTCTTTATAGCCTTGTCTTCTATTACAGTATTGCAATCATTTTATATTAATATTTTTGGGTTGTGGGAGGAATCGTTTGAGTTTCCATTCTTTTTTATGGGGAAATTTGCTTTGATATACAAGTACTTTGGTTTATAAGCATGTTTCCAGAATGAATTAGTCTCACAAATCAAGATCTTCATATATGTGTGTGTGTGTGTGTGCATGCGTGTAACATGGGAACTGCACCTCTCTCCTGAGCCCCCTGACCCACAGTGTAGCTCTGTCACTCCATCTGGCTAAGGCTAGTCTACCCCCAATATTTATAGGACATGAGCTAAGGGGTCACACAGAGACCACACACCGTTTGTGCAAACTCTCTGGAGTTACAAACTAACTCAGCCATCTATTGAATTCAGCGCAGAGTTTTCCCTGTTTTGCTGGAGGAACATAAGATCACAGTTAGAATCCAGGTTTGAACTGAGATCGCTCAGACACGCTGATGTTCTGGAACATGACAGTGGAAAGCGTTGGTCATGGCTGCTCAGCTGCCACCTTCCCTTCCTATCCCTGCACCCAGTGTACACAGCCACCCCACCTGCACATCTTCCTTCTATCCACAGTCTCTACAAAGAGGAAGTCTCGAGCCCCACCGGGCCTAGGGTGGCAGACCTGCAGAAGACAAGCACTGGGCACCCCTAGAGGGGTCTAGGGGGAAGTATTAGTTAGTACCAGAATAGTCACTTGGGCTACAGAGCCAATTTAGGCTGCGTGGGACCTATAGCTCTCAGGGCCTGGGGTTTCCTTCTGCCTCACTCAAGTAGTTCCACAGATGTGAGGTCATATGTGCCAATCAAGACATAATTCTCTTCATTCCCAAGTTCACGCTAAGGAGCTCTGCTTGGTTGAAGGCCTTTTCACTGAGAGCTCGCCCCACACAAGGCAATGGTCACATAGAAAGGTGAGCTGAACGGCTAGCTCTCCAAGGCCTTCAGTTTAGCGCAGGACTCTGGCCAGTTAACAGTTTTGTTCCAAGATAGAAATATACCCAGGAGCATTAGGAAGGGTTCCTGGCAGGAGATAACACCTCAGCCTCTTGGAGGCTGGGAAAATACTAACCAAAGAGGCAGAAAAGTGTGTTTTGGACAGGGAACAGAATGAGTTGTGAGAGTCTAAGCGGGACTCAGAGCCCTCCGGCAGTGAGAAATTATGAGAGGGGATGTCAAGGGGACTGCAGTACGTGCTCTAGCAGGAACACAGATCGTATTTCCAGCTCACAGGAAGTGGAATGTTTGCAAATTGGTATTTACAGACCTACGACCCTGGCACTGATAGGGGTTAATAACGGCCTGATTGTTCACTGAGTCAGTAAATATGGGCTGAGCCCTACAGTATGCTAGGCACTGTGCCATACTGGGGATACTACCGTGGACAGGACAGAAAACGTCCTGCTCTTAGGGGGTTACGTTCTAGTAAGAAGCCAAAGACACCATCAACACAGAAAGAGATACTACGGAGAATGTTAATGGGATGGAGATGATGAGAGCACATGGGAAGAAGAAGGTAGAGTGGCTTATTTGTTCACATGTGTGTATTTGTATTTACAGACATATATCTATTTATTTGTTGAGGTCCTACCATGGGCAGTAACCCTGTCATGGGGAGATTAGGTGGACGCTGACCCCAAGCATGTGTGTCTCACAGAGGAGTGAGACACTATTTAAATGCGGTGGTGAACTGCACAACAATATATCTACCAACAATGGACAGTATACATGATAATGGGACCGGAAGTTATAATGGAGCTGGAAAATTCCCATCACCCAGTGTTTCTACTGTACCTTTTCTGTGTGGAAATGTGTTTCAGTTGCCAGCAGTATTCTGCACACTGACATGCTGTACAGGTGTATAGTCCAGGAGCAATAGGCTACCGTCACATAGCCTGGGTGTGTAGTAGGCTGCACCATCTAAGTTTGTGTGAATATCTGTGATGTACACACAATGATGGAACTGCCTACTGACGCACTTCTAAGAGGTGGCTGGCCCTGCTGCTAAGGGACATACGGCTGTGTCGCACCACTGAGATGCATGCTCCAAAGGAAAAGCAATCGAGTCCATGAAAGCATACAAGCAAGGAGCCTGACCTAGACAGTGGCTTGACAAAGCTCGCTTTGGGACGGTGGAGGAGTGTTGCAAGGAGGGGAAAGCAGAACATGAAGGCCAGCTGGCCAAGTGGCTGGACAGTAAGGAACAGGGAGACATGGATTGAAGCTATCCTTGACTTTGCCTTTAGCTTAGTTTTAAGTGAAAAATTTTAAGTCCATTATTCAATAGTGTATTATTATATTCACGAGATTGTGTACCCATCACGACTATTTCCAGAACATTTTCATCACTCCAAACAGTGATCATTAAATTACAACTCCTAATTCCTCCTCCCCTTGTCCTTGGTAACCTCTTATCTACCTTCTGTTTCTATAGTTCTGCCTATATAAGTCATTTCACATAAATGGAAGCATACACTATTCATCTTTTTTTATCTGGCTTGTTTCGCTTAGCATAAGATTTTTAGGTTTCATTCATGTTGTAGGGGGGTGTCAGAATTTCATTCTTTTTTATGATTGAATAATATTCCATTTTACGAGTGCATCACATTTTACATATTGATTCATCTGTTATTTCCACCTTTGGGCTATGTGAATAATGCTGCAATGAACATTTATATATAAATACCTGTTTGAGTTTAGAATCCTGGGTCATATGGTAATTCTGTGTTAATTATTTTTAAGAAATGTCCACCTTATTTTTTATAGCAGCAGGGCTATTTTATACATTCTTTTCGGTAGCGCACAAAGGTCCCAACAACTCCCCATCCTTGGCATCCATTGATTTTGCCTGTATCCTAAGAGCATCAGACCTAAATCCTCTCTCCGCACCTTTTCTTGTCACGCAGGTGTGCAGCCTATCTGAGAAGTCCTCGTTTCCTGGTGGGACGTGGAAGAAGATGCCTTCTGGTTAGTTGAAAGAACTCAGAGGAATCCTGTTCCACATCCCTACTACCAATGACAGCTAGAATGCAGAGACAGAGATGGGAGGAAACTGGTTAAGAATTGGTGACAAATTTGAGATCTAGCTCAGGGAAGTTTCAGTGAGCATCTTTTTAATCTATTATAATATCATTTCCTATAGCAGGAGCTCAATAAATATATATTCATAGCAGGTGCTCAGCAAATAAACACTTGAATGAATGAGCTACTTCATTGTCTTTTCCCGCCCCTCCTCCATCATCCCGAGATTATGGAATGATTTTTGACACTTTTAGCTCCAGCCTAGTTTAAGGTCAGATTCCCAGGCTCCTCGGAGCAGGCTGAGTTCCTCCCAGGCCCTCGGGCTATTGTCCATCTGGTCCCAGCAAACCACCACATGTCTTGCTTGGACTAAGCCACCACTTGGCGTGACAGTTATTCCACATGAAACATGAAAGTCTTAGCTTTGCAAGATGTTACCAAAAAATCAGCAGGTTGTTTGGAGTCCCTTTTAGAACACTGTAGGGTTAAGCAAACAGATCCGAGTATCGGAAAGGAGGTAATTCATCCAAATAATCCTCTCCACCCACATTGTGATTTAAAGACCACTAGCTGAGCACTTTGCCAGCTATTTTCTCCTTTGATCCTCCTCATCAAGCCATTGAGGTTGGCAGGGTAAGTGCTGCTATCCATCCTGGTTTCACAGCATGGCACAGACCAGGGAGGGGAGGTGATGCGCTGAAGGTCAGCACTGGGGAGTGCACGGCCGGGTCTGAGCGTGCCCTCAGAGCTGGCTCCTCCGGGGAGGCAGCAAGGTGAGGACTCACTGCTCACTTTGGCTTCACTGGCCCCGACCCACTCAGGGCCTCTGGGAATAGCTCAGCCAGCTTTTAACAATCAATCAAGACTTTTTCCTGGGGCATCTGCACAGACTTTTGGCCCATCTTCTCAGAAGCTGTTCTTGTAAAATGCTTTCTTTGTTTTTTGCCCAATGAATGCGGAGGTCAAAGCGTGCGCGCGCGCGCACGCACACACACACACACACACACACACACACACACACACACACACACGCTCTTCTATTCTGTACCAGCCAGCGTGGCAAAGCCTATTTCACTCTTGAAATTCAAATTGGAAACCGCCTTCTGTTCTCAGTTTGCGTTGTAGCAGTCATTGCATTCTAAACAATTAATCCCTGAATGCCAGTTTCTTGCTGGAATTATCCTGGACTCAACAACTGGTTTTGTTAGCAGCAGAGCTGAACCAATTACACCTAGCTTTTGTAACTAAACATGCTGGGTTTGACACTTAGCAATGTCTTAGTCATCACTGAGTTATCAATGTTTATCTCTCTCAGGGGAGAGGAAAGGCTGTCCAACTTCGAGGCCCGGCAACCATGCAGGCCTATTTCCTAACACCCACCAGTTCCTAGCGCTTCCTCTGCTTGCTTGGGGAAGAGAGAGAAAATCCCCCAGGCCTCAAACCCCACTGAAAGTCACAAGTCAGCACCAAAACCTATGGCAGTTGGCAGCAGAGATTACTTCCTCGGAGTTCAGGGCTCATTCTCTTCCTTGTAGTTGCTGTCCCCAGGGGCTCCCAGCTCAGTGTGTAGGGGACATCAACTTCCTGTTCAAAGCTGGGCCACCAAGCATCGATCCTGGAATCTGGGTTAGTTTGTGGCAGCGATGGCAAACGTTGTAGAGACAAGTGCCCAAACTGCACCCCAAACCCAGTTGTTTATCACAAAGTGCCAAAACCGCAATTAAATCTTTTGTCTTAAAAGAAAAACAAACAACATTTGTACCGTAAGTTCACCCTTCCTCCCAGCAAGAGGGGCAGGGCTGTTGCAGGTGGGACATTAGGGACCAGCCGGCAGCTCACTCACACAAAGCTGGATGAAGCCCACTTGCACTTGTACCCAAACTTAGGCCTTCCGGAGGGTGGAGTAGGAGATGTGGGAGATGTACTGGTCCAGGCTCCTGATGTTACAAACCAGTCTCCATCACTTGCTCCTGTGTACTGGAGGCACTACTTAGCCTCTCTGTGCCTCCTCTTCCTCATCTATAAAGCAGGGGCGATAAGAGCTCTGCTTCACAGGGATGTTCTGAAGATTGAATGAGGTCATGTGTGCAGTTAGAACAGTGTGCCTGCTTTAGAAAGTGCATATTTAAAACTAAATAAATAGGAACTTTCTTTTAATAATTAAAGGGTCTTGTCCCCTTTAGATCTGAGAGTCCATAAAATGGGATAGAAAGGCAGAGAGCAAAACATTGACCCCCAAACCCCGGATGCCCCTGGTTTATTTTATGGCAGCAGTCACCAGCTTCCTCTGGCAACATCCTGACTATGATGCTTCCCGGGCTCTCACCAGGCAAATGCAAAGCGTTTTCGCCAGCAGATAGAGAACCAGTCTGCAGAGTACCAACTCCCGGTCAGTTGGAGTTACAGCAGCTGCCACACAGCAGCTGGGGGCAGGACCCACTGGAGTCTTCTTCCTCCTTTAGCTCCATCACCATCAGAACCTGTGGGCCAAGTGAACCCTCCTCGTGTTTGGTAACAATAATAATAACATGGCAATAGTAATAGCCAACACCCACACAGCATTTGCTTTGTGCCAAGCATTGATCCAAGTGCATCGTTATATTAACTCACTTAGACCTCAGAAAATGCTGGGAGGCAGAAACTATTGTTCTTCCTATTTTACAGATGGAAAAACTGAGGCACCAGAAAAATGAACTCCTAAGTCCAACGTCACACGGCTGACCCCAGTTTGTAAGGCTGTAGAGTCCAGCACTTAGTATTGTGCACACTGTACGTTCTTGTATTGCTCACCCCACAGACCTGGGCTTGGAACATAATGTTGCTATTTCTGTTGCTCTGGCTGTGACCCTGACAGCCTCCTGATACTGTACTTCTACCTTAGCCCTCACGTCTGGACACAGTCTCCTGTTTTTGAGCGTCTGTCTTGATTGTTTCTCTTTCTCCACTTCCTTTCCTTGTTCTTGCACTCCCAAACTTCTGTTAATAATTAGACCTATATTTGCTAAGCACCTACATGTGCTGGTTATTTCACTTATGCTGGGCCTGGGCATGAAGGGAGCCCTGGCAGGGACACAGATATGTACGTAAATGCATAGAATGAAGAGTCTGAGTCTGTGCGTAGCTTCAATCCGGGCACCTGGGAGGCAGAGAGAGGCATCTGAGTCTCCCTGGAACCTGTTGTCTGGAAGTGCTTTGCAGAGGGGGTGGCGGGGCTGGTCTTGGGAAGTGCAGCCACTCACAAACCTTGTGGCCAGGGCCCTGCTTCCTGCTGCTGGATACTCCCAGATGTCCCCAGTTCCTGGAATCCTTGTTGCTGGTCACTTTGCAGACACCACATGTCACCTGCCCGGACCTACTCATGTGACCTCAAAGAGTAAAGGGAGTTGCGTATGTCATCCTTATTTTGTAACCGGCTAGCGGTGAATGTGTAGACATCCGCTGTCCAGGCAGGTGACAGCCGTCCCGAGGTTTCCGGGACTGTCTAGTGTGAAGCCTTGTGCTTGTCTGGACTTGTCTCCCCCTTGTGTCCCCTACCATGACAGTGCCTGTCTCTGATCTTTGCAGGCTCCTGTGGAAAAAAAATACACTTGCAGACACCTTCAGGAGATCTGCGAATATATGAGAGAACTAATCTCATCAATTCTACAAGATTTGGAGAGTTTAAGAGACTGATCTGGTGATTTTGCAATCGTGACCTGAGTCAGTCGTCTGTACTCGTGTTCCCTCCTTGCAGTATGAGGCTCTAGTCTTTTCGTAATCTCAAACTCTTCCTCATTTTCAGAGATCCTTTTTCAAAATGCGTCTGCCGTTGAGCCACATCCCAGCCCTCCAGAATTCTTCCTGACCTCACTAATCAAATCATATGGATGATTTTCCCAGAGACTCCCTGTTTCACATGAAACACAGTGGAGAAAAAGGGAAAGAAGGGAAAAAGGGAGCAGGGAAGGAAAGGAGGGAGGGAATGCAGAAGGTACAGGAAGGGACGGAATGAGGGAGGAAGGAAGGAAGAAAGGAGCGAGAAAGGAAGGAAGAAGGTAGGTAGAGAAATGAATGTCCTACTGTGTGCCAGGGACTAGCCCAGGGCTTTCATAATACTTGCTTCATTAATCCTTAAGATCACATGGTGTGTCTTATTGTAGCAAGGAAAGTGAAGAGCAGGTAGTTAAATAACTTGCTAAAGGTTATATAGTTATGCATATTAGAACTAAATTTGAAGTCACATCTGAGTTCCACGTCCATGAACTTCCCAATACAGACAGTTGTTTAAAATACACCTGTGGGCTTTTACTTTTCTATAAAATTTCTGTCACCCACGATAAATGGGTTAAGCTTGTACAATTAACCTACTTGCATTCTCCATTTAATTCCCATTTCATCCATCTTGTCACTCTACTATTTGGCACAAATTGTCTCAAACTTCTTCTGAAAAGAGGCAGCATGTGAAGAAGTTCAGTTGTAAATACCTACCTCTGCATGTCAAGGTCACCTTGGAGAGAGGCAAGAGCGAGTGTCATGCTCTCGTCTGACAGACAGGCCAAGGCGGAGTGACTGTGGGGCCCCGGGAGGCTGGCTGGGAGAGCCAGTGAGGCCTCACCCCATGTGGACCTGTTTGGCCAGGTGCTTTCAGAAGTGGGGGAGGTGCTGGGTGGGGGCTGGCCTTTCCCTTTCTAATTTCTCTCAGATTCTTGGAGATTAGCGTGTTTCTGGCGCTTGCGTCAGTAACCACGCCAAAGAGGGGTGCAAGTGGCGCTTATTTAATTACCACGAACAGATGTATTGCTTTGGCTTTCACCAGACAATTCTTGATGTGCTCATCAGCCCTCCTGCTTACAGGGGCCCTGGGCAGGGCGGAGTGGCTGGGGATGGTCTGGTCCTCATGGCGTCAGCCCTGTTGCCCCCATGCCACCTTCCCAAGGAGCACAAGCAGGGACAAGCAGGGACAAGGGGGACAGAATGGCAACAAGGGCATATTGCGCAGGCCAAAGGCACTTTCTTGGGTGTGCTTGTCACAGTTTCCACTGCAGTGTCTCCTGTGCACCTTCTGTAGCTCGTGGTGACTTTTGCCAACATCTTGTGTCCCTTTAGTGACACCCCCGCAGGCTCCTGGTCGATTTCCTCATCCCTTATGGTCAGTGTAATCCTGATAGCCCCTCCCATACCATCTCCTTTATTCTGCTGTTCCCCAGGGGTTTTCCATAGAACAATGCTAGTAGGCTTTTGGGAGAAGGACTTACCAGAAACTAAAATAGAAGCTGAGATATATGAGGTAGGAGATGGTCATTCAAATTTCACCCCTCTTTGATTTTAAGGGAAAAAAACCCTAAATATAGTAATAGAGTGTGGCTGCTAATAAGAAAAAGATTTCCAATATCTGTGGTTCTTTGAAGGGACAGGTGCTCCGTGGAAAAAGCCACTCTCTTTTAGAGAGCCTTTTTCTTTTTATATAAAAGGATCACTTTCTTGTCTTCTTTTTTTCAGAGAAAAAGAAGTTTATGGCATGTCAGTGCATAGAGAGCATTTGCATTTCTGGTGTGGCCCTTTGTTGGCCTCATTGTGGCTGAGAAGCCAGTTGGATACTGACAGGACGACCCGATGTCCCAGACTGGGGGTCAGACATTCATTTCACCTGGCAAACGAGGTAACTTACATTTTTAAAAAATGGTCCTGGAGTACAAACTTCCATTTTAGTGGGATAATTTTGAGCTGAGCCTTTAGGTAAAGTTGTGGCAAGGACTTTCTTGAAGTATTTTATGCAAATTTTTAATTGCATAGACCCTGAATTTGGAGGGCTGGGCTCTTTGTATCCAGACAATCTATTCTGAGATCAGGAAAGAGGTAACTTCACAGAAAAGTTAAAAGCATGAATTAAACTCTTCCCTCATGGGATGAGTTCTTGGACAAGTTATTTAATCTCTCTTTGCCTCAGTTTCCTCATGTGCACATTGGGCATAAGCTCAGGGTTTTAAAATTCTGAAGATTTTTAAAGCAAGTCAGGTAGATCACTCAGCACACTTGGCTTGACACTTAGTAGGTCCTCAAGAAATGTCAGCTAATTAAAGACAAAAATGTACAGATGGTCTTAGTACAGGCAATCTTAATTTGAGTCTCCTCGAAGCAGAGCCTGACACAAGGATTCAGATGCAGTAGTTTACTTGGGATGTGATCCCAGAAAGAGAGAAAGGGATGAAGTCGCTGTTGTAGCCTCAGAGCATTCAATTCCAAAGGCGGCTTATAGCGCATGGCCTCAGTTCAATTTTTAAATGAAATATCACATATTCAGTATTAGTCCTAAGGCCAAGCAAGTTGTTTGTTGTGAAAAGCGAATTCTGAAGGATGACATAACAAGAGGAGTTTAAGAGCCCAGGTTTTCATTTAAAAAGAAAAGGCTCTCCCGCAAAGAACCAAGTGACATTGAGCCAGCTCTTTAACCTCCATGTGTTTTGATATTCTGTGGAGTGGAAAATGATAATAATAATTCTCAGTGACGATTAAATGCATCAGCATTAAATGGAGTTCCTGGACACAGCACGCCTTCAATGAACGGCAGCTGTTTCTGACTATTATTGTCATGATTGTTATTGCTGTGTGCATAACGGAGACAGTAGGAAACTTCGGGATATGTGGCTGGCTGAGCTTAGGGTAAGCCACCATGTAGCCCTAATCGACAGAAAAGCCACTGAGGTTCTGTGGGCTACTTGCCTTGGACATCCTGGCACACATTGGCAAAGTCTTGTGAGTTAAATCTGAGGATCCATGAAGTCTGGTGGCAAAGCCAACAGGTAGCTGTGCTTGCTGGTGAGTCTGCTGTAAAATCTGCTTTAGTGACCTGGATTTAGTTCCTTCTCTGTGGGGCCTTCCCAATGCTGAGCTAGCCCCATCTTCCTTCTCCAAATAAGGTCTGCAGAGGACCCTCCCTGCTTCATCCTGGGGGGCCAGGCTGGGCTCTCCCTTCCCAGGCCACTCTCCTCACCGGAGTTCCGTGCCTCGGGCTGCTGGAGACAGCCTGGCAGCGTGTGTTCCCTTGACCACAGATTCATGATTAAAAATACATTAAAGGACCAAGAAACTGTTAAGAAGTACAGCATCTCACAAGTAAACTGACATTTCCAGTTAGACCGCTCTCCTGAATTACCTGAAAAGACCCATTCTGCTAAACACATCGGGCTGGTTTCTGGTCTGTTTTCTGCTGGTGCCTTCATATTAGTTCACGGTCAAGAGGAAAATGTAGCCTTTGGTAGCAGAACTTGATCCATCCTGCTATTTGACAGTTGAGTTATGGCTGCATGGCTTTGGTGACTTCCTGTGGAGTCTCATTTCTGTCCCTCAGTTATGTATCTGTGCCAGCACTAAGGACACAAGGAACACTTGCTTCTTCAATGTCCCCCTGGCTTATAGCTTGTCAACATACCAAAAACAAGGCCCCTCTTGGAAAACGTCCAACACTGCTGTGGGGACGTACTACAGGGGCACCGTCCAAAGCACCCGTCCTCTTGGAGTGGCGGCACATAGAGATCAGGGCTCTAAAAGCAAAGCGTGGGGGTTAGACGTGGCCTTGCTGGAGGCCTGTCAGCTGTCATCTTGAACAAGTCACTTTATCCCATTTAGCCTCATCTGTTAGACCCAGAGTTTGAACTAGAACATCATTCTGGCATTGATCATACTCGGCTTCAAAGCTTGGTCCCTCAACAGGAAGGTCTTTTGCTGTTCCTTCCCATTCATCCCTAACATCCGGTTTGAGAAGTTTGGCCAAACAACTTGGTCAGAGTTTGTGCATCAGGTACTATGTCTGAGGAACTCAAACTCAACAGCACTGCTAGTATGGCTACCAGGGGTGGAAGGGTTACAGGGGGCTGGGTGCTGAGCATTGTATATACACCATGTTATTTAATTTCCCCCAAAACCACTTTACAAGTGAGAAAATGAGGTTGAAGTTACTGCTGAAGTCCAAAGTTTCCTAACACATACAAATGGTCAATATCTAAGGAGGTAGAAACGGTAATTACTCTAATTTGATCATGGCACATTGTATACAGGTATTGAAAGAGTGCACTGTACCCTACAAATATACAATAATTATGTATCAATTAAAAATTAAAAAGAGATATTATTCAAGGAAAGCAGCATTAGATTCAAACAAACTCAGATCTGTCTTGACTCTGAAACTCAGAATCAACTAAAATATTACTTTTTCTGTCCCAGCACTGCTGTGTCCCCTCGCCTCGCTCCTGAGCCTGGAGTGGCCAGGAACAGATGGGGGGGTCTTGCTCAGCTCCATATCTCCTCCCGCTGTGCGGGGACCAGGCTGTCCATCCACTGCGCCCACGCCCTGGGATCTTACACCACTATGCAGAGACCACTAGGCCCACCCAGACAGGGTCTCGGAATGGCCCATCACATGTGTGGGTGTGAGTGTGTACGTGTGTCTGGTGCGTGGGGTGGGGGAACCCAGGCCAGGGGGCTAGCTCAGTAGTTTTAATTCTCTAACAACAGCGGGAATCTATAATTATTTCCTAGCTCGGACAGGTCAGAGAGTCTCTCTCATGCTTGATTCTAGGGACTGCAGTCTCCACTGAACATCACCTCTCCTCAAGCCTCCCCAATTCAGGGAGAAGCCACCTGCTCAAGGTGCAGCGACCCAGAGAACAGGAGATTTACCACCTCGCATGGAGCTGCAGGTTTTGCTTCTGTGTCTCTGCCCACCCTGGGATGAGCCTGCAGATGCGGACCCTCAGAACCAGGAGTCTTGCACAGAGCCACCTATCTGCGTGCCACTCAAGCTACTGCTGATGAAAAGAAGCCACGCAGAAGTCACGAGGGGCAAGTTTTCAGGGTGGGTGGAGAAGGGAATTTATCTGCACACCTCCTGACTCCATGAATGACAAAGCACCCAGCTCACCTAGCCCCCGTGGCCTCTCAAGACCCAGCCCCTCACCCGCTGGACTTCTGGACTCAGAACTCAGTAGGGATTGGTGTTTTCTTTGAAGCTAAGCATTAAAGGAAAGTCTGACTTCTGCATATGGGAAGAAATTGTTCTATTCAAAATGCCCTTCAAAGCTAAAAGCAATTCACAAATAGCAGAAAGTAACTTTGAGCACGGCTTGCAGAAAGGGAGGGAAGGCCGCGGAAGGCGGCCAGGAGGGGAGGGTGGGAGTGAAGGCAGCTTCCCAGAAACACTTCAGTTCTAATGATTATGTTAGCGGTGATTGCGGCTGTTTCTGACTTTCCTTCACAGCAGACATTTGCCTGATGGGAACGGATCAGATACTGCAGCCACCAGAGGAAGGGGCATTATTTTCTCTATAGATGAGGAAATGGAGCTGCTAAGAAGCGAAATCATTAGTCCAAGGTCACATGTCAGCAAGTGGCACAGCCAGGATTTGAACTGAAACTTGTCTCCCCCAGAGCTCATGAGTTTTCCCAACATGCACTGCTTCTTCACGCATTGGTTTTGGAGATTCATAAAGTAGGCACTGAGGACAAAATAAAAACTTATATTCTTTTACTCTGCACCTCCTTTATCATTTGGTTTTTAAAATATGATATGTATACTTTTTTTTTTTAAGAATTTGAAAAAGAAAAGGAAAGAATTTACAGAGAGAATAGAGGGATAAGGGAGGAGGATGATGTCGAAGCTCTGATCTGCTAGGGAATGTGGGTCTGGTTAAGGGGGAGCTAGGGTCTGCAGCACAGTCTACGAGGCCCTGCTGCTGGCCTGCAGTGGGGTGGTGGGGTGTGGCAAGGGGCCTCGGCAAGTTTCTGCTCCAAAGTATGTACCTAGGCAAGGGACATTGACTTTGGAATCATCTGAAGGCTTTGGGAGGAAGTTCAGAGACACAGGTCTGGCATCAAGAGACTTAACTTCTCACCCTAATTCTGTCCACAAATACACTGATTTTGCAAAAGCCATGTAGTGGGTTGAATGGTGGTCCATAAAGATGGGTGCAGGTTGTAATGCCTAGAACCAGCAAATGTTATGACTATCATCTTATATTTCCAAAGGTGTGAGTAAATCAAGCTTGGTGGTAGAAGAGGTTAATCCTGGATTATCCAGGTGGAGCCAAAATGCAATCACATGTGTTCTCCTAAAATAAACGCATAGAGGAGAGAGGAGGCAGTGTGACCCCTGAAGTAGAGACGGGAGTGCTGGGCCAAGCCAGGGAATGCATGCAGCCATCAGAAAGTTGGAAGGGGCAAGGAAAGACTCTGCTGTAGACATTTCTGAGGGAGCACTGCTCTGCCAACATCCTGATTTCAGATGTCTGGCCTCCAGAACCGTGAGACAAAAACATTTCTGTGATTTTAAGCTGTCCAGTTTGAGTAGTTCATTATAGCAGCCATAGGCAACCTTGTTACCTTCTCTGGCCTCAGTTTCCTCAACTGTAAAACCAGGTTGAACCTCCCAGCTTTGACATTCTTCCCACCCCTCCCCTGAGCCACATACCCCATGGGAGGGCAGGTTTCCATTCTCTAAGTCAACCCCTGCCCTATGATGCTGCACATCTAAACAGGCCATTGTCCTCTTTAGGAAACAGAGCTGGTCAGGCCAAGATGACTCTTTAAGGCTAACACCTCCACAGACACTTACTTTTTTCCAAATTGGTAATTGTGGGAAATACGCCTTGCCTTACCCCAGGGAAGCCATCCAAGTCACTCTGAAATCTCCGTGGATTTCAAAGGGACCTTTCAGTATCAGTTTTCTAATTCCCCCCAACAGTCCCCGCAGGCCGGGGGATCGTCACTGCTATGGTTTGTGTCTACATGTCCCCCCAAAGCCTCGTGTGGTAAGAGATAGCTGGATCTAGAGTGTGTGATTACTAAATTGATCCATTGATCGGTTTGGCATCGTTCTGCTGGGATCAAGGATGTGAGACTGAGATTGGGGGTGGGAGTGCGGGCTGCCCTGGAGACAGGTAGCCTAGATAAAAGATACAGGAAGAGGCTAATTAGCTGCTTGTTTGCATTGCTTATTTGCATAC